>JAGDQP010014842.1:0-44164 GCA_022664845.1 Lepisma saccharinum | reverse complement strand
AAACTTCTGAGAGAAAGCACAGCAACGTTAGTATGCTAAAATAAACCAGATGTGGAGGACCTCCACCCCTTCTTTCAGGGAAGAGAACGGTCAAAGCAAAATCTGGCTGGAGTTTTGTGTTATATTCAGCTTTGAAGGCTGTAGAACAAAAGAGGAAGAGGAGGACAGAACACAGAAGACTTGACCGACCTTGGGAGAGAAAGGGAAGGAGTCAGACAGTACCATCTCCAGGGGGGGCGGCGACACAGCACCCTTCGAAAGAATAATATTGTCAGCTAGCACGTGGACGAACTTCGTTTAAAGAAAAAAAAGCAATACGGCCTTGTTGCCGCATATATGGTATATATTAGAAACATGTAAATTACTTAATGTAAAATAAAATTGAAGCCATGATACAATTTGTATGGGTCTCAAGTGCTTGCTTGCAAAATTGAAAGTCATTAACTTCATTACTTTCCGATTTATTTTAATAAAAAGTTTACATGCTTTTAGATAGGGAAAACCATTCACTGTCCCAAGGGTGAGAAATCACTTTAAGCAGTAAAATCAACCTTGAGGGTGAAACTTTATATTAACTAAGTGAGTTATCAGATGCATTTCCGTAGGTATTTTTACGTGTAGAACACAAATTTCACCATGACAATGTTCGCAAATTGAATGTTTTTTAAAGCAGAAAAAAATGGACTAACATGTAAAAAATAATAAATTTATTTTCCGATCCATAATAATTTTTTTTTACTTTTTAGTCCATTTTTCTTTGCTTAAAAAAGAGTGTTTTTTTTTAATCCTTTTTTAATATTTTTTTCTAGATTAAGAGCTTCGCACACCCAAATCCTAAAGTGTTCTGCAACCAGTCAAAACCCAACAACGTTGCAGGCTAGTGTTTATTTTAGGATAAAGAAGTCCATATTAAATTACTATTTTTTAAATAATTACAGTTAACTGGATTATTCTGTCGTATGTCTAATGATTAAATATTGTATTGTAATCGGAAGCAAGCAAGTTTACAAAATTTTTAAGAAATCGGATGATGAAAAGTGAGTTAAAAATCAATTACAAGATTTGTACCAGAGATGTGAAATATGATTACAGAGTAAGTTAATAAAAAGCGTGTAATAAAAAATAGCCAGGGATAAATGCCTTAATCAAGGGAAACTTCCCGGAAAATGGAGTAAATGGTAACACTAAACTATACTGCATTTTTCCCTGGTCTGAATTTTGTTCTTACCTATCCCATTTTAACAGCATGTTGTTTATTATTATTATTTGCAAAAAAAAATACATGTAAGATGGGTAGCCATTATTGTAGCGTTGCTCAACTCCAGATATAGAAACTTAATGAAACTATACAGTAGGTTAGACTGCTGTTTAGTTAAGGTTTAAAGGTTGATAGGTGTCAATTAAGCGCAGTGGTTCGGTGCCAACTATAACAACAAAGTATATACACAGTCAAGACCATAGAGAGTCAGGTCGTGCGTATAAAATCTGGGTCTTTCTCAGCCCAACCTCCGCTTGTCTTCAGAGTGCTATTTGTAGAACTGAGGGGAACTAACTATTCCCCATCTTTGATTCTCGAGGTCTCCCCTTTAGCGACCTCGATTTATTCCAGCTTTTTAATTTTGTGACTCGAATGACCTTGCGAGGTCTTTTGAAGTTTGTGCTTGTTAACAACTCTTCACTTGAAACTTTTATGATCGTCATAACATCTCAAAAAGACTACATATCATGGTCATTATGCCTTTCCTGGGAGATAGAAAGAATAGAAATGAGGAATTATTTAACTTACCATCCCAGTATTCGAGTAGTATTGCATCTGGAAAACGAAGAAAGATCCAAATCGGAATGATCTGAATTTGAGGATACAGAAATGTTGTAACCCACACTATAAAGTTGTATAGAAAAAAATTACCACAAGATACAGATACATGACGAATATAGTATTATTGCCAACAAAACTATTGAAGGCACTTAGGGTGATATTTTGGCATATAAATCTTTGCTCCTTATATGAATTTGAATGCCAAAAAAAAAAAATATTTTTTTAAATGTATTTGTGGGTTACACAATTTCTGCACCAAATCCCTCATTTGTTCATGGTTCAATGACCATCAGATGACGATGTAACCGCTGATCCAACATGATTGATACATTTTTAGAATAAGATATGAGTTCAAAATTATCTTCAAAATGATAACAACGGAAATTTTCCGCAAAAGGGAAAATTTCCGGGAAACGATAAACTGAAATTTTCTGGAAAGCGAAAAATTTTCCGGAAAACGGAAGACGGAAAATTTTAAGGAAAACGAAAGACGGAAAATTTCCGGAAAACGAAAGACGGAAAATTTTCCGGAAAAGCGGAAAACGGAAAATGTGATTTCCGGAAGCCGGAAAATTATTTTTCCGGAAATGGCACGCGAATTCGAGCCCGCTCCCGGCTACCTTCACTGAGGGGTTGCAGAGTTTTCATCAGTCTCACAATATGAATACCGGGGTGGTACTTCAATGGACTAAATTCTACCTTCCCCATCCCTGCACCGGAAAACTGATCGTCGAGGAACGTCTTCTCTCAGACGTAACTGAGTTATGACAAAATTGTCTATTCAGTCCATAAAAGGAAATTGGGAAGCAATCCAGATTATGGTAAGAACAGAACATAGTAACCTATCCTATATCTCCTAATTTAGTTTAACAGAACCAACTTTAAATAATTTCAGCTAATCTAACTCAAAGAATGTGTAGCAAATCAAAAAATCAAGAAATTGAATGAAGAATTCGCGGGTATGAAAGGCATGCTTACTCTAATATGGAATATACAGCTTGTTCTTTTTTTTTAAAAAAAAGGATGTAGAAAAATTCAACGATGTATCTACATGGGATGTCTTGAGTACGTTTCCACGAACTAAGCTGAAGCGTTTAAATTCTGTTACAGAACATTACATTTCTTCTGCTACAAATGCTGAACCCAGATCTCCAGTTGCCTGCCTAGTGCTCTGCAATTAAGCTACTACAGCCACGACCAAGTTCTGTGTGCTTGAGTATTCCTTATGCTTCAGCTGAGTGGAAAGTAAAGACAATCGACTACAAGTGGAGACTTTTAATACAAAAATATTTTTTAATTTAGAAAGAAATCCCACATTTCTTTATTATTAATGCTAATGTTAGTCAGTTCATGCACCATCGAAAACACACTATTTATGCAACTAGTGCTAAAACTCTCATTATGTTTTCATCAATGCTTTTATCACAGGTCCTCATTATCTATATTAAGTAGTTCACTCGCTATTATTGCACACGAATTCATAAATAAAGGAAAATATTTGTTTGCCGTTTATAACAAACATTACTTATATTTATTTGTGTACTACAGTGCGGACGGTGGCCCCGGTTCAAATATCGGCCAAGACACTGGATACCTTTTTTCAGTGCTTCAATGCCTGTAGCTCTGAGGTGCACTCAGCCTCGTATCAAATTGAGGACAAGAGTGTCGTTGGTTTTCCTGGGCACATTGGGAGGTAAAGACGATCGAGTGTGGGACTGATCACCCTATCTCATCTCGTTTCATGCGTAGAGAATATGTGGATATCTACCTCTACATCCTCCATTCTCCGTCCACAGTGCGTGCGCATCTTATAGGGGATTATAACTTTGCCTTTCTATCTTTTACTGTCACAGTTTAAAGTAAAGCTCTTTTAGTAATGACAGCAAGTTTCTTCTGCGTCACTCTCGCCGTGATTTTTTGTTGTTGTTGTTGTTGTAAAAGTGCTTATACTAATGAAGATTTCGGGAAGGGCCATTGCCCATACCGCCAGCGTCTGAGTCTGCTACTGAAGCCAAAATGATTGATGATATAATCAGAATATGTAAACTGATGCACTCTTACTCATCGGATGAACCCCTGCTGCCATCCTACAAATCAATACCAATAAACACTTTTGAAAAATCCACACTATAATACTATTGTTTTGGTTATTCCAGAAGCACATAATGAAAAAGTGCTATTTTGCACAAAGAAAGACGAAACATGGAAGGTAGGAATTGTACTCATCACTTTCTACTTTTATGTTTTGAAGTTTTTCTTGCAGCATCTAATTCCGCTTTTTCAGACGAGATGCTATGCGGTTTCTTGAAATCTTTGGAACTTACCTCTACTTTACGTTGTAAACGTAAATTAGAACTACGACCCACCAGAAGTCCACTTCTCTCTCCTTCTCCCGAAGACAACTCGTTCTGGGATGTAATCGTTTCTGTAATACTCCACGTAAAACTACCTTCAAATTTCTTATCGATTTGTTGTTAAATCAAAACTAGATCAGCTACAGCACTATCAATACTTTTCCCCACTAATCTCACTGTTAGAGGAACTAGCTGAAACAGACTTGAAATCCGCCACACCATCAAATTCCTCTTCAGATGGTAATTCGGTCGTTGTGTTGAGCACCTGATGTTGATCTTTTCCTTTTGCTTCCTCACTGTTAAAGCACCTGGTTCTGTAGTAAGAAGTAGTAAAGGTTTGTCTCATGTTTTCTGTTCACTTGGTGTATGCGATGACTCATTGGCTGCGGCAAGCACATTCGTAATTATATCCAATAAAGAAGGGAAATCGGCAGGAGCACTAGTTTCACCTTCAGCAAAAGAAACACTTTGGGGTTTATGTACGGTTTGACGTGTGTATTCCGTAGGAATGATCTGTAGATTGTATGAAAATAAACGGAAAAAGCGTGGGAGGGCTTATTCACCTTAGAAAAAATACAATATGCGGCGTCCATTATAGACCGTATAACATATGCTTCTGGGCTGAAATTCGTGTCAAATCACCAAAATCTGCTAGTTTTTCATACAACACTGCATCAGGAACCTCGATTAGCACATCACATATTATATAATTGTTCAGGTTGTTCCAGTCCCAAGGGTAACATATATCTCTCCCCCTCATCAATATAGATTACTTGGTTTTGACATAACTGTAGCACTCTATCCACTATTTCTTTAGATTGGACCATAAGGAAAACTTCTCGTTAGTAGGGTTCCGGTTCCAGGGACAAAACCTCGTGTTCTCCTAGTTGCATACGTTTAAAGACAGTATCATGTACTGCGGAAATATTTACTTGTTGTCTAATGCACTAAAGTCAAGAAATAAAGTATTAATTCGTTGATATGGTAAATTCGAAATATCTTTTCACCAGTTAATAATAGACTGTTAAAATGACTTTCTCAGAGATTAATAAATTTTCCTACTCAAAAAAATCGAGTAAATTTTACTTGAAAGTGAGAAAAAAATATTCTCAAAAATTAAAATTTGAGAATGGTATTTCTCAAATACGAGCTAAGGCATACTTTTCAAATTTGAGCTGATCCAATTATTCAAACTGTGTGTCTCTGGGAAGGTAATATTACAATCCTGCGAGATAATTTCATATAATCTGTAGACATAGTTTATTATCTGGCGAGCGTTGTAACAGAATATCGTAAACAAGTGCAATGATCTCAAACATACAACAAGAACTTAATTCTCTGTCGGACAGTCCAATCTGTATCACTGTGACTGCATGTGATATTCATACGCGGGCGTGATCGCGGCAAAAACAAAACATACTGTCGAGAATTAAGTTTAACTCTTCTGCTTCCTAAGGTTTATTTTTCGTAAGATTATAAGGTGTGTTTACCTGTTGTGGTAGTAATTAACTCCTAATAAAGGTGAATGAGTTTCATAACATACTGTCACCGGTTGCATTTCCCACGTGTGTCAATAGATGTCTCTACTTTTAATGGTGTAAAGTTGAAGTGAGTTATTTTTACTATTACGCTAAATTGTTGCTTTTGTGATGCATTATTGGCACACGATTTAAATATGTTTAATAATGATTCGTTATGCAGATTAAAGTGATTGTACAAACACAATGGAATATTGTAAAATGACATGTACCTCAGATGGATATGTACAGCAGGAAGGTAAATAATGTATGCAGGGTACAGCATGTGCAGGGGGATATTTATACTGATCCTCTGCTCAATAAATAGTTTTTATCTTTGCTGACTGCGTTTAACTTTAGTTAAGATGTAGTGAAGGGCTTTTCTGTGGTTGCAGAAAGGAGCTGAGAAATTCTTATGCGATCACGGATAAAGTTCTCTACTGTTTGTTAGAGGCTTAGTCCCACTACAGGTTATACTTGGGACGATTTTGAACACACATTTTCTTGTCTTCATTGACTCTCAACGTCATTTTATGTAAATTCCTTCTCACAATGTAAATTTCGAATAGACGTTTTGTCATTTTATTAGCTCTCATTACGATTTTGAGTGATTACCCTCTCAAAATGTTGAAACAAATGTTCTCAATTTTGACTATTTTCTCATTTTCGTAGCTCCGGAGCTATCTTTTGAGTCATTACGTTCTCAACATTTTGAGCATATTCTTCGTCACTTTTAAATATTTCTTCTCATTTCTGAAAAATAGTCCCAACTTTTCTCATTTTTGAGCCGAAATTTAAACTCATTTTCGAGTAGTTTTGCCTCATGTTTAAGACTTTTTTCTCACTATCCGAGAAATATTTTCTCATTTTTCGAGCACCATCACGTTTTCAAAATTGAGGAAAATTTAGTCGGAGCCAGATTAAGCCGAAAATTTTCTCAAATTCGAGAATTTGTTTTTTTCGTTTTTGAATAAACCTTTCTAACAGTGTAGAAACTTCAAAACAAATGTCTAATCACTCTCTAGGAAAGCACTGACCAACAGTGCCCCTAAACACGAAAACACAATTCGTGAACAAGCAGCAAGCGGGAGTCCAACTTTCCTGCTCCACCTCACAACACGAACTGCCACACAGGCTACTTTCGAAAACCGTACTTCAATAAGGTACTTCTTGAAGTCAGACATGGAATGTAGTAACACTAACACTATATTCATTACATAATAACTTTCAGTCCGGAGCTCCAGAGGAATGTTCTTCATTGCACAGAATTTCGAAAACAAATCGTCATAGAAAATGCAACAATAACAAAACTCCTATTTATGCACCAGGATTATTGTCACTTTTTCTAAATTCAAGGTATCATCAAAATATCGTGATTGTACTACTATTATCACCTGCAACTCGATGTTTCCCAGCATACAAGAATTAGAAATTTTTAGTTAGCCGTTGATTAGTAACGTGAAATATCACTCCATTTGCTGTGGAAATAATAATGTAATGCAATATTTATTAAAGTGCTACGAACAGCATGGTATCAATACAGCACTAACTCATACAAGATACATTTAGATAGCACATAGATATACAGGTAAACATGAAGTTGACAATATAGAAGTTTGATAGCAATACAATTATATAAGACAGTAGTTGTTGATTAAACGTTTAAAAAATACAACCTTTGTCAGAAACAGTCAATAATTTATGATGTCTTGTTCTATACAAGAGAAGAGCAAATTCAAAATTTATGTCAATGATCTAAATTTGAATTTTATTTATGACCTTTAGGCATCTAATGCTTAGACCGAGATAGGGGAGAGGAAAGGATTTGGGAAGGTTTCGGCTAGGGCCTATGCTGAAGGTGCTATATCAGCATTTGCCTGGTGTGACTGAGGAAAATCCTGGAAAAACCTGAGTCAAGATGGTCGACCGCTGAGATAGAACCCACGACCACCCGAATGCTACGCCAATGCTCTACAACTGAGCTAAGATGGCTCTTTCTATTTTCAAAGATTCTAGATAAAAATAAAAATAAACCAGTAATCGTAACATAACATCCTTCCGCTGGGCACGTTGAAAATGTTACGTAATTCGGCACTTGGGTCCTTTTGGGACTCCAGCTCATTTTAATGCTTTTTGCCTTCTTATAATGTACCGTTAACGATACTTCACTACTACTGATAAGAGAGACCTCTATGTACGAAACAACATCGCTGCTATAAATAAAATCACAACAATCGTTAAGTAGACCAGAGCAAGAATAACCAAAAACACCAGAAGTAGGCCAAGAACGCCTAAAAAGCTACAAGACTCTACAAAAATTAAAAGAGTTCAAAGAACAAGAGATTCATCCATTTGCTCACCAAAACGTTCAGTTAGAAATACCAAAGAATCTCATAGTGAAGAGGAACTTCAGAATGTCAAAGAAATGGAACATACTCCAGAAAACTACTCAATCACGGAAATAGTAACCTCTTCTCCCAATTCTATACACTCAAGTGAAGACTTTCCTCCATTCTCATCTTCCTCCAGCTCCCCAAACCTATCTTCAAAGTCAAACTCACCAAATAATTCAATTAATTCAAATACAAGAAATAATGAAAACACAGTTCCTTCCTTCAATAAGAATGGGGAAAGTTCGAAAGAGGGTCAGGATCTGGATGGGATGGATTCTGGGAATACTGAGAAGACAGGTCAAGAGATAGATAGAACAGAAATCATTGTTAAAAACAATAACAACAAAGATATCACTAATAAAACAGATGCAAAGAATGAAATGAAACACAATTATTTTAAACATTGCTAGGGATCTTTTAGAACCTTTAATTCTGCACAAAATTATAAACGCACGACTACCAAACATTAAACTGGTCATCTTTCCAATGAAACAGCACACAGAATTTAGAATGCAATTTGGTAATGAACAAGACAAAGAGCGATTCATTCAAAAATTCAAAGAATCAGATTTTGGTCCAAATGCAAAAATGAATATTCTGCAAGAAAAACTAGTAGAAACTCAGAAACCAGTTACAAACACCACCTTTACGTGTGTAATTAAGGGAGCGCCAACTAACTTGATTATTCAAGATATAAAAAATCATTTTAAACAACAAGGGCTACCTATCACTAACTTAACAAGAATTGTTAACGACAAGGGTCCGTTGCCATTAATCAGAGTTTTCACCAAAGACCCGAATTTAGTGAGCTTCTTGATTACTAATGGAATCTCCATAGGATATAATAGGTACAAAGTTGAGGAATCGCGTACGAGAGGCAGACCATTTCCCTGCAGAATATGCTTAACTTATCACACTGAAAAGAAATGTTCCAAGACACCGGCGTGCTACAAATGTGGAGAGGCTCACCAGAGTTATTCCTGCAAAATTGTTCCTAACAAAAATTATTGTGGTACGTGTAAGAAACAGGGCCACCGCACCGGAGCCTCAACCTGCCCTTTTAGACCGTGGCAATGCCAACAAACAACTCCGGAAAAAATATTTAGAGCCAAAAGCCAGGATAAACAGGACATTCACACTCCAACCTTAACACAGAATAGTCAAATACCGGAAACTCTAACAGAAACTCAGAATGATAATTCCACTCAATTCAATGAAAAAGAATCCACTGAAGATGGCATAGTAGTCAGTAAGGATGCCATTTGTAAATGGGTAACTACGATAATAGCACTCATGACGCCCAAAGAACATCAAGAAAAGTTGAACACAGTCATTAAACAAGCGTCGGAGGAAATATTACATTGTAGGATGAACATCATTACATCTACGGAGGGACACATTCATGTAGTCGCAGAAAAATTCATTAAAAAACAAAAGAATAATAAGATAACAATACATAACAGCGAGAACAGCACTAATGGCTAACATCGCAAAGAACATTAACCAAAACAAGGCTTCAAATAACACACTAAAAATTATGTTCATAAATATAAATGGTCTAAGGGAGAAAGTTCAGGAAACATTACTTTTAGCTCAAGATGAAAAGATTGATATTTTGATAGTAAATGAAACCAAATTGACATCGGACTTCTACTTAAAAATTAAAGGATATAATATATTCAGAAATGAAAGACAGAAAGCAACAGGGGGAGTGGCTATTATAGTTAATAACAATATACAGGCTCAAGAAATCAGTCTTCCAAAAAATTTACAAGATGAACACACTACGCCTGTCCTCATTGCAATAAATCATAAACCAAAATTAATACACATTGCTGCCTTTTATTCTAGCCCACAGACCAATATTAACTCCAGTCTACCTTTATTAAAACATTTAGAAAAATACAGTAATTTAATTATAGCTGCTGACATAAACAGTCAACACCAGTTGATGGGAGACCGAAGAACTGATGGCAACGGGAAAATTCTATTCCATTATCTATTACAATCTCCACTAATTAATATCAATGTTGGTCCAACGAGGTTCATGAATGGGATAGAATCGGCACCGGACCGAATATTAATTTCACCTCCTTTGATTAATCAACTAGTGTTTAAATTAGTCCAAAGAAGCCTTCCCTCTGATCATGGAGAGATTTATCTTCATTTTAATTTCGAAATTGATAGGAATAATAACAAAATTGAACGCATTAATTACAAGAAAACTGATTGGGATAAATACATAAGAATAATTAATTAAGAACTTTCTGAGATTACCCTCCCCATCACTACCACTGCAGAAATTGACCAAATAAACTCAAAAATTATAAAATCCATACAAAAAGCTCTGAAGGATACAGTTAAGAAAGAGACGATAATTATCTCTGCTGAAAGACTCCCCGCAGAAATAGTCCAGCTTATTAGGTATAAGAGGCAATTAACAAGAGCAGTGCACAGAAGACCTTTGGAAACTACAAAAAGCGAAATTAACAAAATTAATAAAGAAATTAAAATGTAAATAGGGGCATTTAGAGAGGCCAAAAAATTGACCAAATTTCTACACTTATAGAAAACTATCATAAGGATGTCAAGGCCTTCTGGAGGACGATTTCATATAAAAGAAAGAAAAACTCAGGCAGTATGTTACCAAATAAACTAGACGACACAATTATTAATAGCCATAAAGAATTTGTTACAGTGTTCCATAAAAAATTCTCAGAAAAAGCCAAAGAGGATATCCCGGATAAGCCAGAAAAAATTCAGACTGAAGTTTTAAATACAGCAAAATCCATACGCCAAATTATCAATCATCACCTGGATATCGTTGATCTAGACAAACAGGATAATCCCAACGAATTCACTGAGGAACTGTTAAAAGAAATTACTGTTAAAGAAATGAAAACCATTATAAACAAAAAGAAAAACACTGCACCCGGTCCAGACGGCATTCCTTATATTGCCTTGAAAAATGCTCCCATCCTTCTACACAATATACTTACAGCCATATACAACGCATCCATAAGATTGGGGTTTATACCGTCGTCATGGAAACAGGCCTACACTATTTTCATTCCCAAGCACAACAAAAGTAAACTGATATCAGATAATTATAGACCGATCACACTCACAAACAGCATAGCAAAAATAGGAGAAACAGTTTTGGCCAAAAGATTAAGCACATTTTTGGAAAATTCACAACTTATCAGTAACAATCAGGCAGGATTTCGATCACAAATTTCAACCATAGACCAATTAATTCGAGTTTCAACGGACATTCAGATAGCACTGAACTCAGGCAAAAGAGCGGCGGCGGTATTCATGGACCTCACGGCGGCGTTTGATACTGTGTGGCACGATGGTCTGATCTATAAGCTTTACGCATTACAACTACCATCCACCATTATACGCTGGATCACCAACTTTCTTAACAACAGAACAACACAAATCAAATCCGGAGATATCCTATCTGATAATATATTAATTAAAAGAGGTGTCCCACAGGGGGCGGCCCTGAGCCCTCTCCTATACACTCTGTACGTGAATGACACCCCTGTTCCAAGTCACCTTCATACCAAGTTAGGCCTTTTTGCCGATGACACGGCCTATTGGACGTGCGCAAAATCAACATCAGCAGCAATAAACAATTTACAGAAAATAACAAGAAAATTTGTCAAATGGTGTGAGACATGGAGGTTGCTACTGAACCAAAAAAAAAAAACAATTTGTAATTTTTACTTTTCAGGAAGAGGTACTAAGGTGGACAAAGAAAAATTCATATATATTAAAAATTCTAAAATAAAACCGCAAAAAGACGCTAAATACTTGGGGGTCACTTTCGATCAACGTTTCTCCTTCAAAAAACACATTTTAGAAAGAAGAAAAATTGCACTTAAAACTCTGGGCCTGTTGAAATATTATTTCCGTTCCTCAATTCCACAATCCATCAAAAATAGATTATATCCGTCTATTATCAAACCTATGCTCACATATGGTCACGAACTTTATCACAGCAAAATATCAATAGAAAAAATTGAAAAAATTGGAAGATTTTGGATCAGAATAACACAGAATATGTGGAAAGAAAATAAGGAAGAACTCTATAATAAAATAGCGCTGACTCCCATTGACCAGGACATGACTGAGAAAAAACAGAAATACATTACATCTGCCATACACAAAAAATTCATCCAGGTGAATTTGCCGCATCATTTAGATCTGAGAATACTCAGACATAATATTACTTATCAGGAACTATTACATAACATCAACTAATAAGCACTTACTCGAGAGGAAAATAACATCTTGGAAGCACTTCACGGAAGCGATGTCTACATAAATAAAACCAATACCATAGAAGGCACAACTCACTTCGCCAAATTGACTTACTAAATATTCCTTCTCCTTCAAATCATTAATCTACTGTCATTGCGTTCTCTCTTTTTTCAGTATATCTTAATTAGCTTGCTACTCAATAATTAATTAATATATTTCACATCGGAATTATCTCCTGTGCGATTGAACTTACCAACATTTCAATACAGAACGGATCAACTATGTAGAAGAACATGAAGAAAATACGCAGGTGGATAGACTGACTCGTAGTGGAGGTTCTGTCTGTTTGTTTGGTGTGGGCTCTGCGTTCTGTTGTGGAGTCCATTCATCTAAAACAGTTAAATTCTAAATAATTTTCTCTTCATAGGACGAAAGTGGCCTAAAGGCCAGAAGTCCAGCCAGGGGCCCTGCGGGCCAGGCACCAGTACCACTAAGCACTAAGTAGACCTAAGTTAGAAACAGAAAGAGTGTTTATTCCGTGGGGTCCTTGGAGGTGGAAAATGTCTGTATCTAGTGCAGAAGAGATCTGAACAGGCCAGTCTGCTTGTATTGCTGCTTGTTGAAACACAATCCACAGTATTTGTTGCCAACCAAACGACAGAGTAATGTTTTGTGTTAGGATACAAGTTAAATTATAGTGATAATAATATGTCACTGGTTATATTGTTTTGTGCTGTTCTGCAAATATTGTCTTCTAAATCATCCACTGTTGTACGTTTTACACAAAGAGCACTAACGGGAATTTCAAGTGATGTTTTACTATTATGTCAACAATGTTATTTACCACTGTATACGAATGAGACTGTGCAGGTCCTAGTAGATGAGAAGCAAATGCATCTCGCCATACTTGTGCCCAATTCCTGATAGGACTGACTTCACATAATTTGGAAATTCTACATACTGATTCTTCAACAAGTACAATTGCTGTATAGGAGTAACAGTGTCTGCGCGGGATATTTGAATAAGAACAGTTAGAAAACGAATTTAAATATTCTTTATTCTGTGTAACGATTATTGATTTTTGGTTTATGAAAAATGACCTGTTGTGCAATTATTTTTAAAATCGAGAAATATTGTTTAATATATGTTTTACAGCCCATAAGTGTTATTGACTGCATGAGCATTTATTACGAGTATACTAAAGTATACAAGTCGCATGTTTAGTCGGTATATGGGATTCTGACAGATTAACGATTGGTGGAGGTTCTTCAGTATGTTTGGATTACCTGATTCATATATTGATGAGTCCAATAAAGTAGCTACATGTTCATGTGATTGGTAGTGAACCTGACCTATCGTTTTTATCCTTTATTTGAGGCGGTGAAAGGAAAAGTGGTGTAAGTCAATTTGAGAAACAACCGGTTTTAGTAAGAACGCTATAGCAAAATGAACAGTGAAATCCAAGTAACTTCTGCCCTGCAGTTAACAAGAGAGTTACGACTTACACTACTTTTCCATCAAATAGATTTTAATATGGAGAATACAGATGTGACCTTAACTCAATATTTAAAAAACTAATACCACTTTTCCTTTCAGTACCTCATTTGCAACTAGGCTCTATTACACTTTAGCTACTACGTTTAGTATTAATGCAAGAGTGTGCTCAGCTTTGACTCGTATCACAAATAAGAACAAACTATATCACTGACAAAAATCAATAAATGTGAGGGATAGCACGAATATTAAAAGAAAATGTACAATCAATACTGTTAATACACAAAGCTGTTAATGTATGACTGAGTGTATCATCATTGTGACTAATAATTTAGAAACCCCTGAGCATAAACAATGCTCGTGCTTTGCATTCAACATGCACAGGACCTAAGGATCCTGTTTTAAGAGGAGAACATGTATATGGATATTAAACACGAAACAGTTGCCCTTGGGATAGAACCAGTTTCCAGTACTCGTAATTTTTGAGACAACACCTCAGGGGAACAAAATGGTAAACGCCATCAGATAATTTCTACAGTATATTGAAAATAAAATACAATGGTGTCCAAATCTTGAAACTTCGAGCACAAATATTTTGTTTTTCAGGTATACGGGCAGTTGTTGGGTACAAAAAGCAAGAAGTTTGCGCTCGAAATTTCAAGATTTAGAAGTCATTGTATTTTATTTTCAATATGTTGTGAAAATTTTCTTTTGACGCTTACCATTTTGTTCCCCCGAAGTGTTCAATTGTAGACGACATTGGAAGAATCTGGCACACATACCACACTTTGGAAAATGCATAAATATTCAGAAAAATATACACTTGATAGTAAACACAACCTGTGAAGTTGGAGAACTTGCTTGATGCTGTTCACTAGGTTGTTGTATGTGAAATTTACTGTTTCTTTTAGAGTAAGAGCAAAGGAAATAACCTAAGTTTTCAATTTGTTTACCACTGTAACAAGGGCTTGATACTAAGCAGTTTCTGCTGTTCCAAGTGCTAAAAGTTTAGTTTTCGCTGCGTTAATATTAGAACCCAAGTATGAAGTATATTCTTGAAGACCAGACTGAAGGGTGCAGAAGGGTCGGATTGGTAATAAACACTGGCATCAGCTGCAGACCCGTAAGGCAAGACAATGAGGAGATAAACCACTAATACAACTCCGGATACTATGGAATAGATGGTTCAAAGAGATAAAACACAAACTCATACTGAGTGGACATCCTTGACACACACTTTTCTTGATACTCACAGACTCTGCTATAAATCTATTTATTTTCAGTTTACTGTGCTTTATCATATAATACATGTATCCATTTTAATAAATAGATCCGCTACACCAAGAGTGGTCAATATTTGCCATACACTTACCCTGTTAAATGTTTGATGGAAGTGAACACACAAAATACCACTGGATGAAGTAGATTCTCCGAAAGTACTAATGATATATCGAACAGACTGTAAAATGTTATAAATTTTCTTATCTCCTATGCAAGTATTGATGATGTTCAACTAGCCGATATATATATATATATATATGATTCATCTGTTACTTAAACAACGTGCTAAGATTTTTTAGTCAAAATTCAATAAGGTGAGTTACCTGAAGCGAGTGACCATTGTGGGCTTAGCTTAACTGGGAAGAAAAACTGTCACATCAGATCTTACTGAAACATGGTGAAAATGTTTCTTTAGTGAATGCAGTCCATGTATCTCCTATTATAGGAAAAAAATCTTATGGGTGGACCATCAATTCCGGGCGACTTGCCACGAGATGTTGTCGTAACTTCCTGCTAAAAGTTACTCTTTAGTAAAGGGAATCTCAAGGGCACTTGCCTCATTTTGATCTAAGACACGTGGAACTTGTTCTGAGTGTCTGGAAAATCTATGACTTTTGAATCTCCATAGTGGAATAGTAGTAGTAAAATGTCTGTTTGATTCCTGCGAAAGTCTTATGAGTTTGTCTCTCCCTTTCTTGAACACATTCAACCTATTTGCGAGTGCCTCGCTTATACTCCTGCAGTACGAGATAAAGTGACAGATCTTCATCTGGTCAGTTAGGAGAGATTTACTTCGAACTCCTTCAAAAGAGGAGTTCTGGTTGGACTGAAGAGTTATTTCGTTATGATAGGAATCACTGCAAACTAAAGCCCTAGAGGAAGAGCAGCAAACTGCGATACAAAATCTGCTCTCTGGGAGCATGACTAGGTAGGTTGAACAACATTACCATTAAGACGTAGACGGCAGGTAGAATGCAAATGATCTGTACTGTGGCACCGAATGCACGTTTTCTCTTTGCCAAGATATGTGAGCCAGTATCTTTGGTGCTGAATCATTACGTAGGATGGAATCAGACTTTCACTTCAATGTGCAGTAATTTTCTCCCAGTTCTAACATGGTACATGTGGTCGTTATCGTACACTTCATCGCAGATGTTACAAACGGTACGATATTGGCTCATAATATTCTTTATGGTAGTATCGGATAATTCCATGGGAATGGAATGTAGCTGACATGCATATCAGCCCATGTTACCTTAATACCACAGGTATCATTAATATCAGAAAATTTGACTACACAACCACTATTATTTAATATTTTCTCACAGAGTGGCGCGGACAGAAGTTTGAGAAACATACATTTTCTGTACATATCCATTTGGATACTTAAAACTTGTTCTGGTGGGAAGCAAATATTAATAAACTCCTTATTAAAGCGAAGCAGAATTTAGTAGGAAAATATATACATTTATTTAATATCTTATTGATTATCGTTATTAATTTTCTCGTGTGTAATAATTTTGATGGCCAAAAATATTCATGCTAGCCTGTAATGTCCACTGTTCGCCTATTTAGAAGACCTGGCTTTGATCTAGTTGTTGGTTTTAGAAATTGTAGTCGAACATAAGTGGAATAGCATTAAGTAATAATAATCATCATCATATAAAAGCTATAATAATAATATTGAAACAGAGGTAGTTTAAATAGCTAATTCTCAATATGAATACTCCTAAAGTACGATTTATTGTTAAATTTAAAATACTACGGATCTAGCGACAATACTGGCCTAAAACGACATAGTTATATGTGGACTCTTACCAGAGTAAAGTCTGGAATTTTGATGTTAACTGTAAAAGAATCTACCAAGAATCACTAAAATAGACACAAATTAATAAAGCACAGCAAAATTTATTATCAGCTGTCTAAAATAAACAAGAGTCTAATAGTTCCTACCTAAGAGTTAGAAGCGCTAAAGTTTAATTTTGATCAAAAAGGGATTAACGCAGTTATACACAGTATTAGGAAGGCTTCAATAATGGTTTTCCAGTTCTCAGGTACAGAGTTAACATTATTATCGTTCACAAGTCAACCATACTGTCACATGGATGTTGGCCAAATTGAAATTTCGATGTGGGTCCAATATTGATGATCGACATGGGCTCCGGTAGAATGGCAAACGTTTTTTGCCCTCCTTGACTTATATGTGACAACTGTCTGGGCTCCAGATCGTTGTAGATCTAGGGTCCACCACTCCACCTACACCTTAAATTGTTCGCAAAAAATTAAAACGTAACAAAGGATATGGACTCGAACACGACTCATACAGTTAAAAATCAGTCTTTCCGACTGAACTAATGTCCCAGTCATAAGTAAATACCGAAATAAAATAGTATAGAGAGTCAGAATCAGAAATGCGTTGTCCATACTCAGAAGACATAAACAAAGTTCTAACACGAATTACGCATTTCGTTCAAAATAAATTGTTAAAATTCCTTATGCAGCAAATCAAGACTGAGTTCATTTCTTTATAGGCGCAAGCACGTAATTCCCATGTGGGACCCATAAGCCATCAAGTGGGCTAAATGGGATAGAATTGGTCCCCAACATCTCGCATGAACACTATGTTGGTTCCATGTCGTTCTGCTACTGGGGAAAGTTCAAATTAGTGGAGGTAAGCGTTTTACAGTAAAAATGGTAAGTTCAGAGACTACAAGTTCGCGGTGGATCAGTTGGTAGAGCGCTTAGCTCTGGTGCTAGGGGTCGTCGGTTCGATACCTGCTGATGCCATGTAGGCCTTGTGGTGCACAAACACCGTGCGGGTGGATTTTCTCAGGATTCTCCAGTTTCATACCACTTTCTTCATTCGACTAATTTATCCCATCATCATCCATTCGGCCTGAGCCAAAGTTGCTTCAAGAACTCAAAAATCAATTCAAATTCAGAAACTACCAAAGGCATTTATTCATCGTGCATTCTAACTTGTGTAAAAATGTTGGAAAACGTATTCAAAAAATTCAAATATTGATCAGAAAGGAAAACTTAGTTAAATCACTTATGTTGCACAGAATATATTTTTTGTAAATATTACAGAAGTGTGTGTTTTCAAAATACTGTAGGCAAAGTTTGAAGCTTATCCGCGTGTTCAATGTCGATTTCTAGCTGACAACGTTCCCCACTACACTATCGAAACTGAAGATTAGTATCTGAAGATATGATCTCAAAATATTATATCCACTTCGCTTCTTACGTACGCATCGGACAGTTATATAATTCTTGATAGATAAAAAATGTATTGTTAATTTTTAAAAAAAACATAATCATATGAGGTAATAACGATAATTGCTATTACAATACAATTTTATCCTTGGTCAATTACAAAGTCTCAAAGAAACAGATTAGGTCCATTTTAGCGACTGTAAAAGGTTATATCTTAAACACTCATGCTTCCTTCACACAACTTTTGAAGAAACTACTTTTTTGATTCACGAAGAATATTATAAAAATATGCTTACGAACTAGTAACCAGCAAATTACCCTGCGCTGAAAATAATTGTCTCCTCAAGAGTGACAGGGATTACTTAAAGTAGAGCTTGCACAGACATTTAACTACGTAGATGAAACTACTGATTAACGTACTATTTCTCATTAATACAAAATTCACCAGTTCACCTTTCTTATTACAGTGATCAAGATAGAAATGTGGATTTCATAATATATAGCTTGCAGCGCTATCTACATAACCGTAGGGTCATTACGAGAGAGAGAAAACGCTGGATAACTTCTTTTGTTATTCATGGTCCTGAAAGAGAGATTCAGTATGAAACAAGTGACATGTTTCGTTCGTATATTACATCACATATTTTCAATAATTCTTCCCTGTATGGCTTCATTTTACTGAAAGTATGTATTGTTTCTATTTAATCTAAGGTATTATGTGTAACTTACAAGCAAGCATGAAACATTTTTGTATAGGAAACTAATATAAACGTCTTTAAATAGAGGAATAATGTGATTCCTAATTTTTTAAAGAATGTTTAAAGTATCGAAAACTCACTTTTCCTTAACTGCTGCAGTATGCAATATTCGACTGTACAGGTTATAATATTTCTTGTACCTTCAAAGAATTGCCCCAATGAATTAATATATCCGCGGTGGGTGAATGATCGTTACCTTGTATCAAGGGATCCCGGGTTGATTACCAGCATGGACACAGGTAGTTAGGGAATAAGTTTAAGCTGTAGGTCCCGTCCTTAACATGTCATCTTCATCCTGTGAAAAGTAATGGTAAACCACAATCGGTTTACTTCTTAGCTTAGAGGCCTTCTGGTTCTATAGACACGCCTCCGGGCAGAACATCCTTCATCATCGTATAGACCATTAAACTGTTGTTGTGTACTTTCTTAGTTATGGTGATGCTTTGCAAGTATAATACAAAACACATAATTATGATGAGCTCTACAAGTTGAGAAGTTACGAACCCCTCCCTGTTCGATCTCTGGTGATGCTAATAACAGTTCTTCGTGTATGATACGTATTACGTTATTGGAAACCAGAAGCAACTGAACTACAGATAAAATAAAGGTTTGTTTAGGTCCTATCTAACCAATTATGTTTCTTTCCGTGCCAATCTTCCATTATATTCTTGCGAGAGATTTCTCAGTACTGTTAAAAGAGATAAAAATATGAACTAATAACAATACCAATTATGCAAATAAATTATTACAGGGAAAAGTTATACTATAAGAAAAGTAAAATATTCCATACGTGTTTGCTAGAATTTTTTCTTTGAAAGAAAAATAGCTGGAATCGCGGGCAAGAGTTAAAACCTCTTATCATTATTATTACAATTATTAGTTATACATACTTAAAACGAATAAAAAGTAATGTTTTTTACGCAACAAATTAAAACAGTAGATTTTCAACTGACGTAAATAAACAAATTGTGATTAACTGGTGCATTTCTTCGAAGGGATATTTCAGGCATTCAGAAGCAATACTGATATAGAAAGAATTGTGATCATGTTTTTCTAGGTGCAATGTATCAGTGTCAAATGAATACATATGTATTCATATCTTCCGACGTTCTTTCAACTCCCTGCGCATAATCATGCATGTCTCTTTTTAACCATGTGAGACGCCGATAATGCGATGTGAAAACATTCTGAGTGTTTAAAACCAAAGACTATGTTCTTAGTTCTTAATACGTATAAATTTCTCATTTAGTAGTTAGTCTTTACTTAGAAAGTGTGGGAGTGGTCCCTAATTTGATTTGCGCTGGGGGCTCAGCATATTTTGGTATTCACCAAGCATGTGAAAGAAGTAGCGGAAACTGGTCACGAAAACCTAGCTAACAAACAAACATACTGATGGGGCAGAAAAAACCTTCTAAATCTTTTTCCTTCCATAATAGTTAGAATGTCAAAATATATAGAAATGTAAATTATGGCAACGAGAGAGCAATTACTTCGCAAGATATCGATGATTTAATAGTCAGATTCTTGTTTCTGAAGAGCGAAGAAAAAGTGTGAAAATATCCTTATATTTATAAAATGCTGAAGGAAATGGAAAGAAAATACGTACATAGTAATGGGTACTGGGTGGAAGGCGCTAGCTGCTGGAGGGTATATTCTTCACGGCCGCCATATTGAATCCCGATTGTTTTTCTTAAATGGGAAGGGGGTTATGTAATATATCATTCTAGGCTACAAGTTTACGGGAAATACGTTTCTGAAGTCAGTTTTGCCGTAAATGTATTATTGTGAGAGATAATGGTTTGTTCCATTAGTATGTTCTAATGATGCAATAGCCTGAAAACGCTCATTTTGTTTTGAAACAATGAAGGAATTGTAAACTTAATGCATACAAATTGTTCTTCATTATATTGGTATTTCGATATGCATTTGTATGCATTAAGTTTACAATTCCTTCATTGTTTCAAAACAAAATGGGCGTTTTCAGGCTATTGCATCATTAGAACATACTAATGGAACAAACCATTATCTCTCACAATAATACATTTACGGCAAAACTGACTTCAGAAACGTATTTCCCGTAAACTTGTAGCCTAGAATGATATATTATAAGGGGCAATCAACTGAAACCCGTTCGTTCCATGTATTATTGGTATAGTGTTTAGGAGGATATTGTTTGTTTAATAGTGTGTAATGGCTAATGTCCCTGTGTGTTGGATGTAGGAATGTTGTTGATACGTGTTTCCGTTTTGCAGGTATAACGAGTGAAAGATGGCGTTCAAGATCCCCAATCCGTCCAAACAGGACCAGCGTGCCGTCATCCAGTTTCTGAGTGCCGAAGGTTGTCAACCAGCTGAAGTGTTCCGGCTTATGAAAGATGTGTATGGTGATGCATGTGTCTCCAAAACAACAATGGTAGACTGGGCCAGAATGTTTCGGAAGGGGCGTGAACAAACCACTGATTATCCCCGTCCTGGTCAAGCCCATGTTGTTGCCACAGACGACACGCGTGAAGAGATGAACGCGGCTATAGCTGCGGATAGACGCATTAATATTCAATCCATAGCGAACGGGTTAAACATGAGTTATGGTACTGCTCACAAAATTGTGAAAGATCTGGGGTATCATAAAGTGTGTGCGCAGTGGATCCCCAGGGTGTTGACGGAAGACCAAAAGTTGGAGCGTATGGGTTGCGCCATTGAACATTTATCCCGTTACCATTTGGAAGGTAACGACTTCTTGCTGCGCATTGTTACTGAGGATGAAACTTGGTGCCATCATTTTGAACCGAGTTCAAAGGCTTCCAGTATGCAGTGGAAACACCCCTCATCTCCACGTCCCAAAACGTTCAAGACGCAACCGTCTGCGGGGAAAGTTATGGTGGCTGTGTTCTTTGATTGCCATGGACCATTATTGCTCGGCTTCAAGGAACCAGGACAGTCCATCAACGCCGCACGCTACTGTCAGACCTTGACACAGTTACGGAGAGCCATCAAAAACAAAAGGCCTGGTTTATTGACCGCTGGAGTCATTGTGTTGCATGACAACGCGCGTCCACACGTTGCAAACTAAGTGCAGGATTTGTTTCAACGATTCAAGTGGGAAATGTTGCGACACCCGCTCTACAGCCCTGATCTTTCACCTTGTGACTTTCACATCTTTGGGCCTCTAAAGAAGGCATTGAAAGGTCAGAGATTTCAGTCTGACGCTGAGCTTCAGGACGCTGTGCGTGATTGGTTTGATAGTCAGCCGTCCAAATTTTACATGGACGGCATTTGTAAGTTAGTGACACAGTGGGACAAGTGTCTCAACGCTCATGGTGACTTCTGAACAATATTTTTACTGCACGCTAACCATAGACGCCTCTAGATAGTGTACAAGCTTCCGCTCGAAATAAAATTTATTTCATGAATTATGACCACTGAACGGGTTTCAGTTGATCCCCCCTCGTACATAACCCCCTTCCCATTTAAGAAAAACAATCGGGATTCAATATGGCGGCCGTGAAGAATATACCCTCCAGCAGCTAGCGCCTTCCACCCAGTACCCATTACTATGTATTTTCTTTCCATTTCCTTCAGCATTTTATAAATATAAGGATATTTTCACACTTTTTCTTCGCTCTTCAGAAACAAGAATCTGACTATTATGTCATCGATATCTTGCGAAGTAATTGCTCTCTAGTTGCCATAATTTACATTTGTATATATTTTGACATTCTAACTATCATGGAAGGAAAAAGATTTAGAAGTTTTTTTCTGCCCCATCAGTATGTTTGCTTGCAAGTGGCAGTGGTAGTCGTTGCGCAGTAAAAATTAGAACGGGAATTCCTGCAGCATTTCTGGATGAATTACGTCAGCTAGCCGTGCACCACCTACTATGTTTTGACAACGCTCAGCAATATAGACGTTGTGGAGAAGTGGATTGCGGACAACGATTCTGCGTTTACTGGGGCACGACTTTATCGTGAATTAACGTATATGGAACAGCCTGAGGCCGGGCTCGTATGTTGGGTGGAATAGCTTGCAGGGGTCAGCACAGGGAACCAGGCATATTAAAGAGTACATCGACAACAGCTGTGATTTCACCGTTTCAGAATATTCAACGGTGAAAGTATATTTGTCAACAAAATGCCACAGTTGGAACGTGCTAAAATTAATTTATGCATTAAATTGAACAAGCACGAGATTTTTTGGAAGACGATGAATGTGTGGGTATAACTCTAACATTATGAATAGAGTGTTGTAATATGACGTATTACGGAACAACTTGCTATTTTCTATAGCCTGTGTCAATAACATCGATCATTCTAGTATTTTGTTAATACTCAGTTGATTTTCGGGTGACTTCAAGTAATTAAATAATGATCGTTGTATCTCGGACCCATATGTTTTCTTAAGAGGTATACCATATCTGCTAAGGGTCTTATTACTAATAACCATAAGAATATTTCTAGTTAATGTCGGGAGGAGCTGTAGCTTCGAGGATACAAAAGTATATATGAAAGTAATTATATATGTTATGTCTATTCATGGAGGACGATACGTATTGCTGTGGGCCTACGTGTCGATACTGGTATAATGTCATGTTTATGAACGACTGCAATTCTAGTAAAGTTCAACTATTTCTATTGAGATATTACGTTCTTTCAGTTTCTTGGAATACAATATATTATTTAGTATTCGGCTTTACTTAAGTATACGTTTATTGATAGTTACGATATTCTTCAAGTTATTCTAAGTGGCGCAGCCAGGGTCGGCTTTAAGTGCGCCCATCTGTGGAATTAAGCCCAATGTGATAATGTTTATGATGATTAAGCACTTTAAACAAAGTAAAACATGATTCTTATTGGTTACCTTACCGATTCTTTTACAATATGAAAATACTTAAATATGATAAATCAAGTCTTTTGGTTTATGTGAATATTTCTTCAATTATAGAATTTAGTAAAGAAATTAATGTTCAGATGGGATAATGAAATTTTGCCATATATGAGGTTTTGCTGCAATAATTCTCTGGAAGAAAACATAATAATGGATGTGGGTTCATTAACCTCTGATCTTAATGATGCTTCTTCCGGATTGTTAATTTCATTAAAGTTTCGAAATGAAATAATAAACTTTTTGTTAGATTCTGGTGCGAGAGTGACAATCGCTGATTTAGCTTTTTACAACAAATATTTCGCTCATTGTGTTTTATCACAATCTTCTCGTCGATTGAAATGAGCTTCTGGTTCAATTTTAACTGTATTGAGAACTTTACAGATACAGATTGGATGTGGTTCTTAAGAGGTTTCGTTGAAATTAGTAATAGTAAACAATAATTTACAATATCCTTTATTAGGATGTAATTTGTTGGCTGTTATTTGTCCATCGTGAAAAAATAAGTTTCCTCACTTGTATCTATGGTTCATGTACTAGAAAAGCGATTGGGTTTGTTCAAGATAATTTATTAGATGTGGATAGCTTATTAAATAATTACAAGGACGTTTATATACCAAGATATTTCTAATCAAGTAACCGATTACAAAGTTACTACTTATCCCAGTCGGTACATTAAACTATTGCAAACACTGGTTTTCTACAGTTAATTATTCACAAATTATAAATAATAAATTACCAAAATATCTTTGTTAACTGTCAAGTATCTATGTCCCTTTACTTGACATAATAATATTATTAATAATAATTAATATAACAATGAACCCAATTTTCCAAAGTTCGCATCTGTGGGGCACGCTAGTGACGACTGCAGCTACTTCCTCTGGAAGCGTGACCCGGTGGCTCTTACAATGATGATTTGAACATGAGACCTGTGTGGTTCACATTGTTCGGGACTAGCTGACAACCGAACGTGAAGAGAAACATTAGTCATCACTCGTGATCTCATCGACACGCTAGATGCAGATTCAGACATTCTGAAGAGAATAATTGCAGGGAATGAATTTTTTGTCCTGGGTTTACGATCCCCATACCAAGCGTCCGTCAACGTATTGGAAGTCATCAGGTTCTCACCAGCGGCCCCTAAGGCATTCAGCACAGGAAGATCAAACAGATAGACCATGCTGGTGGTATTTTTAAATTTATGGTCTCGTCCTTCTCGAATTCATCACATAAAGACAAACCGTCATATAAACCGTGTATAGGGACATTCCTGGCCGATTGACTTACGCTGATCGCCACAAATGGCGTTGATTATGAAGAGCAAAACCTGGATTCTGCGTGATGTCAATGTTTCTTCACATCGGTCCTTGCTGTTGATCGGCTATCAGTCAAAACAGAAATGTCACTGTCTAGCCACAATTACCATATTCTCTATTTGGTTCTAGCAGATTATTGTCTCTTCCTTCGCATGAAGGACCTACTAAAGACTCTGAAAATTACGAATACAGAAGAGCTTGAGGCCGTTATGACTGTAGTGCTTCAGGAGGTAACTAATATTGCCTAGAAGACTGGTTCCAACAATGTTACTATCGTTGTCAGGAATGTGTAACAGCAGAAGGGAGGAGAAATAGCCTCCGTTTTAGCCTCTAAAGCAAAAACGTAGTAGCATAAACAAGAACCAGGGGAATGTGGGTTTGTATATAGTTCTATTTTCACGATACTTGTAGTGCTAGATACATAAAAATGTTACACGACGTTAATTGATATATAGGATTTATTTAGACTCACTTCCTGTGCATATTGAAACGTTCATTCTTTATAGTCAAAATATATTCATATCTAGAAAGATTATTCGTAGAGAAAGTTCTTGTAAACACTGTGCGAAAGATTATCTAGAATAGCCAACGAGCCGCCGTAGCTCAGTGATACAGCTTCTCGTAGCATTCTGGAGGTCCCAGGTTCGATCCCAGTGACCGACCATCCTGACGTGTTTTTCCAGGGTTTTTCCTGTCACACCAGGCAAATACCGGGATGGTACCTTCAATATAGGGCCTGGCCGGCACCTCCCCGAATCCTTTTCCCTCCCCTATCCCGTCCTGAACCTCAGATACCTAAAGGCCATAAAGAAAAATTCAATTCAAATACAATAGCCGTGCAAAGAACTGGCAGCGCCACCCATTAGATTCCTGGCGAGTTTTATTTACATATGGCGCCCGCTACAAGCTCTCGATCCTTAACCGTTAAACGATGTTATCGAGCTATTTCCACTATAAAACTACGTTTCTATACATAAGGACTGGACTCTTACATTGTTGGATTAGAGACATCCCATCATATATATACATGTATATATATATATCAGTATTTACTTTGAAATTATCATTATCCCCACAGAACTTTCCTAGATAATAGTTGAAGACTTTACGGTCCTCTGCTATTGCGCTAAATACAAATTATTTATTTTTGCTTCTATATTAGTCCGTTTGTCTATCTGCTTGATGTTTTCTTAAGAGACACACTTCCTCGGATGTTGATCTTTTGGGACTCGCGAGGGACTACTCTTCATATCATCGGATGCGTTACGTTGGCGTTCGTACCGTTTGTTACCATGATGATGTAGCGTGACAGTATGACCATTGCCAGAATTGGCTATCTTGCCTATAAACAAATTACAAGATCCTGGTCACGCTCTACGGCTTAATCAACAGAGACTTCCACAACCCCTGTGGCAGGGCTAAGATAAGGCATGCAGGTTACCACAGGGCGCCCCCAGCGAGCGGGCGTAAGCCACTTCCATACATCATCACTCATCCTACCTCCCTCCCATACCTGTACCTCAACGCAGAAAGGTTCACTGGGGTCCAGCCATCTACACCTCTCACAAACAGTGCACCCGCCTATATTCCCACTGACTTCAAATAATGCCACAACCAGCTCTGCGAATACAGGAGTACTCTGCTCCTGTCTCAAAGTCTAACAGCAAGTCACCTGACCTTGCTAAATTAATATATTTATATTCACTAAACCTCGAAGCGGTTACACAGAAAATCACTAGGCTGGCAAATATCAACATGATTAAATATTAATGAAGTCGCACATATGTACACTCATCGGGGTGACAGGAGGAACACAAATTTTCATAATGTTGTAGGTGGCTATCCTCCAGGGAACTTAACCACTAGGTTCAGGAATGGGATTTCATAGCAGCATCAAAAGAATCGAAGAGCTGAACTCAAAAATCGACGGCTAGGTACACGCACATTCAATCACAGGATCACAACACCGCAGAGGAACCGGTGACACTAAACGTAAACACTTCATCAGAATGAACCCAAACTGAGCAAATGGGCCAGCATTCTAGAAGGCACCATGACACTGAACATTGGTAGCTGATACACAATATCATTGGGTTCATTTCGAGTAAACACTCAAAAAGCACTGCTGTCTTCCAGTACTGAGGCCAAAGACCTTCAAGTTGAGATTTCCGCTTTACACACCAAGTCCATTCTACATAGGTGGGCTTTCATTAATTAAATAAATAGATGAGTGTAATTGCATAGTTGCACAAAATAGAAGAGAGAAAAAAATATAGGAAATAATAACCATCGAACCTAATCTAATTAAGTTACGTACAAGGGACAACTTACATCTGTAACACTATATGCAGTATAGGTTGATGGAAAAAAGTGCAAACGAAAATCATATCCTCTCAAACAGAAATCTCACCTTGGGTAGGTCATACCACTGCACTAGGAAGAGTTCCACGTTGGGTTGCAACACACTAATACTTAGCATGTAATAGCTTTACTATTACACAAGAATTTCAACCAACTTAAATAACAGTATAATTTCTATAGCCCATTCGTTATTCTCAAGAAATTAAACATGTTCTTGAATTTAATTGTTATTATTTTATTATAAACCTTCCTGTCAAAAATTTACATTACCTTAACATTGTTAACAAAATCTTGCTGACACCTTCTCAACGCAGCAGACAGCTGTTTTCATCAACTAACATCAAACATTTACAGCGTGCCAACTATATTAAAATATATCCATAGTAAATTAATCGAAGTTTATTAAATTAAAATTTTGAAAAAAGGAAATTTATAACCAGAGTGAAGTCAATTATTAAGTTATAGAATATATTGATAATATCACATTAATTATACAGGTGCGATCTGTACAGACAAAATGCCCCTATTTTTCACTCGTACAGAATTTTGGGTTAAAACAAAAATATCAAAAGTAAAGTTCATACGAGTGAAAAATAGGCTCACTGGTACCCTCAAACAGTGCACACACGTAACACATAACAGTTATTGTTCAGTTCAGAATTTAGAACATTGGGCCCGAAGATAGAAATTATTTAGTTAAGATTTTACTAGATCGAAATGTAGTTTAACATGGCTCTACCGGCCTGTAACTTAATGAACACATAAACACATAAGTATCGACTGTCGATTCCTTCACCCCTTCCATTTTTGAATCAAAAATAATTCCAGAAAATAGGTTGAGAGGGAATGAAGGATCGAGATTTTACACTTTTACATCGCCGAGAATATGTAAATAGTATCACATTTTTGCCCTTTCAACATCCTAAAGCTCATAATGTTTGTTTAATAAGGGCAGAATTCAATTCTGAGATGATGATGTACAGGATTTTGGTGCTTAACTCAAAATATTAAATATTCAAAATTTCAATGTTACCAAACCTAAATTTCGCCTAGAATGTTCGTGCTCAAATACCGACGGAGGAGGAGAAGGTAAAGAAAATTAAGCTTTCATGTCGAAAGTTCTTCCTCCACACGAAAATAAAAGGTTGAAAAGAGTGAAAAGTTCAAGTTGACGTGAATTTAAATCGTATCGCTCGGAAATTCCACTAATAATCCGCAATAGAAATTTAGTTTATAAAAATTTTAAAGATGGCTACCCTCTGTAGCACGAAGCACGCGGCGACATTTCAATGATGATCAAAATTGTCCAACACGTGAATTTATCCCATTGTTCTTTTACTTTAAATAAACTGGAACTAACTCACCATGTCCCGAATCACATCTTATTGTCTTGTTGGTTAAGTTATGGTAGACCTTTTTCTATCGGCGATGCAAGACGATTTTTGGAAGATGTTAACTAGCCATTTTTCTTGGTAGGGTACAAATACACATGACGTCACGCGCACGCAGCACGGGAAAAACAGTCTCGAACCAAACTCACACGAGACGAAAAGAACGAAATATAAAGTGAACATCGGGATGTAGAGCGGAAATCCAGAGTCCCAAAAAATAGCAAAACGCGAAACAATCAAAATAAATTCCTTAATATAATAACGAAAAAAATATTATTACTAAAAATAAGCATAAACACTTGCATACTAGACACATCAAAATAAGTACTCTCGTTACTACAGGGGGTGACGTAGGGGAGACCCGGCCATGCATTGACTATTATTAAATACCTAAATTTAATTACAAAGAGTAAATCCCAAAGAAAAATAATAATAAAAAAAACTAAAATACAATTTGATACATAGAGACAGTATCATAAACCTCTATGAGTTGCTCTAAAGCTAGCGGCTTGGTTTTCCTCAACAACCAACAGATGGCATTAGTGATGTTCAAGACCTGACACATCACAATCACCCGGCACTGAAGAAAAAAACTTAAAAGGAAAGTTTTAAGCTTTTTTTTACTACTGCTGTCCCAACAACTCTGTTCTCTTCTCTAAAGAACACTTAAATAACTTAACATTATCGATGTTGTGCACACCAGCGTCGCTACCATCCAAAGTCTTCAAAGTGACCTTGTTGTCAACAACATCCACAACTAAAAATGGACCAATATACTTAAGAAAATATTTACTAATAGACCTTTCAGCAGCAGAACTCAAAAAGTGCGTTTTGACGAAAACCAAGTCGTCAGGTTTTAGCTCAACCGATGATGTAACAACTTTCTCATTCTTCCTTTGATTTCTAGCTGAATTTAGATCACAGTCTGATAACGAAATTTGGAATCAACAAAATCCAAATGTTCCGGCCAAGCAATAGTTCTCTTAAAATCATCAATAGCAGAATAATTTAGAAAAATCTCTGAAGGAGCAAAACCAGGCACGAGAGAAATCGAATTATTCAACAAAGCTTGAATCTCGCATATCCTAGTACTCCAAAACGTATGCTCGCGATGACAAAACAAACGGACTAACCTATTAACTTCTCTATGATAACGTTCAACAGGATTAGATTTAGGATTGTATGGACTAATCATGACATGTTTAATGCTTAATGATGAACAAAATTCTCTCCATAGATGAGAAGTAAACTGTGGACCTCTATCAGATACAATCACTTGTGGCTTTGGGAAATGGTGTAAATACCTCTTAACAAATACAGACTTAACTTCCTTAGCATGTGCAGATCTCAAAGGGTAAAGCACCAAGAATTTAGAAAACACATCAACAATCGAATACACGAAATAAAAAGAACTACAAGGTAACTTCCCTATGAGGTCTATACATAACTTCTCGTGAGGAGCTGAAGCGACAACATGACATGTCTCCTTGGTCAAGGCTCTCGTAGTTACCTTAGTCTTAGCACACAGTTCGCAGTCATTTATAAATTTAATAATATCTTTCTTCAAGGATTTCCAAAAAAAGATTTGTTTAGTAAATAAGTAACATTTATGAATACCGAAATGTCCTTCCAAATGAATTTCACTGACCACTCTATGCACTAAAGTTCTTGGAACAACTAGTCTCCATTCACCACTATTCTTAGCAATACTAGCATAAATAAGTCCTTGAAATTCGCAAACCCTATTGCAACCTTTCTTTAATTTACCTTTAAGTTTCAAACAATATAAATCATTAGCTTGTTCATTTCTAAAACAATCCAAAAATTCTGATTTAGAAAAATTGCTAAATATAGCATTTACCGAAAATTCTTTTGGATAATTTGGACAATCATCAGGAGGATGTCTTGAAATAGTGTCTGCGACAAAATTATCAGATCCAGCTATGTGCTCATAACCTATATTATAGTCTTGAAGCTTAAGGAGTAACCTAGTCGTACAAGCATCAAGGTTCCTTAACGTACTCAAATGGGTGATAGCCTTATTATCAGTATGTACTACCACTTCACGACCTATAATAAAGTCGGAGAAGTAGTCACACAAAAACACCACAGCTAACAACTCCAACTGGAACATCGAAAGAGATAATTCGGTAGGTCGAATCCTTCTACCAGCATAACCTATCACCTGGTAATCATCATCCCAAACTTGACTTATATAACCACCAATAGAAATTTGACAAGCATCACTAAAGATATGAAATGTCTGGTTCATATCAGGCTGTTTCAATGCTGGAGGTGTAACCAAAGCCAATTTCAAAGCTTCGAAAGCATCTAGTTCCTTTTGGCCAAATTGAAATTTAGAATCCTTCCTTAACAACGCCATTAATCGTTCAGTCAAACATGTAAAATGATTAATATACTTCTTTCTCCAAGTCGCGATACCAAGAAATTTTCGCAATTGTCTTTTAGTTCTTGGAACTGGATACTTAAGAATTGCAGTATTGGCTTTAGGATCAACCTTGATTTCACTTCCAGACACCAAATGACCTAAAAAAGTAATCTCGGATTTCAAAAATGACACTTGTGAAAATTCAAGGAAAAATTTACTTTACGAAAAGTTTCAAAAACAAACGTCAGGTGCCGAAAATGTTCTTCTTCGGATTTAAAACATCATCCAAGAAAACCGAAATAAAATCTCTAGTACTCATGTCAAAGAATTTATTCATCACAGTCTGGAATATGGAACATGACGATTTCAATCCCATCGGAAGGAAACGCCAAATATACTGACGACCTTCGAATATGAATGCAGTACACTCCATAGAATCAGGATGCAACTGGATATAGTAGTACCCATCCTTCGCATCAAAAGAAGAAAACAACACAGAACCAGCTAGACGATGCAAGATCTGCTGAATGGGTTCCACTCTAACCTTAGTAGAAATCACCTTAAGGTTCAAAGCTCTTAAATCAAGAACCGGCCTCACTGATTGCTTATCAGCTTTGTACACACAATGCACAGGGTTAGTATAAGGGCTAGCTCTTTCCTCAATAATCCCCCATTCAACCCACTGCTTGATCAATCTCCTAAAAGGCTCACGCATAACATGAGGGATAGGATAAGGCTTAGCCACAACAGGAATTTTATCAGTCAACACAATATGCTGAGGTTTAATATCAAAGGTCGAGGCCTTAGCGAAAAAAAACATCTATACTCCAAAAGTAAAGCTAACAGCTTATCTCTAAGGGCATCACTTAAATCTAATCGAGCATTAATCGAATTTCGAATATCATCCTCAGATACCAGATAATCATTCTTTCCATCAAGAGTTAAGTTATATATAGAAAGCATTCCTATACAAGCTCGAAGATTTATCTTAACTAGTTTAGAATCAGGTTGGCTGTTTAACTGGAGAGTATTTGTTCCAAAGTCCAATATGCAATTATAAGATTTAAGAAAAGGCATGCCAAGCAATAGTTTAGTATTCAAATTATTAACCACATACACCATAACACTAAAAATAGAACCAGATAATTCCAAATAAAGAGTCTTTTACCCTTAACAGAGAAACTATTATCACCAATGAATCCTCGTAGATTTACATTAACAGCAGGAAATAGTTTAGCAGTTGGCACTTCATCCAGAATCTTTTTCCAAGCTACTAAACTCAATAAGTTCAACTCGCTTCCTGAATCCAAGATACAGTCCAATATTATAAATGTAACCTTACCAGTAGTATGTAGGGTTCGACAAAACTCAATATTTAATTCGTCATCAGAGAATTCGGAATCTAAAGATAAAAATATTTTAAATGACTCTGAACACCAGGTCCCATTCGAAATGACCTTATTTCTGGTTGCTTAATGCAACTGAGCGATCATCACCTTAATCTTTTCAGTGTTACATTAGTCTTTCTATACGTAAATACAACTATTAGTATAGTAAGAGTAGGTTCAGTTTTACTGTAGTGAGTTCCTTTATAAATGTTAACTAAGGACATATACTATTCAAGCCCGCAGTCATGTATTCTATAATAACCAATGTACAAAACAGGTGTAACCGGTGTAGTGTCTAAAATGCATCTTTATTTACCATGAACCACCAAGCAATAAAGGATGTTTCTTTACAGATCATATCCAAATATCAATGGCTGGTAAACTCTGTGACAATGTCAACAACTGCTGCTGGTCGGTTCTTCAAAATACAAATATAAAATAATCTTAAAAACATAATATACATCACCCAGATGCAATATTCCCTGTTGAAATATATCTCGTAGCGTATAAAAACTTCAGATATACTAGTTCAATAAAGAATACAGAGTATTGATATGCCCACACATAAGGCATCCATAACGATTATATAGGCTGAGAAAAACTAAAGAAACTGTTGTTGTTGTTGTTTATTTCTTCTTCGTTAGCTGCTCTACATGAGCCTGCCTTAACGAGGACAATTGAAAAATATATTTACAGACACTTCTTTAACATGTAAGTTAAAACTATTAGAGTTTCTTCAAGCGCATGAAAGATGCATTGTTCCTTAACCTTTGAAATCACATTTATCGTGGAGATGTCTTTGCGAAACGTTGCGTTTTGAATTAGATTCTTCCAGTTTCCGATAGGAGAAAGAGACGAAGAAGACAAAAATGAATTTATATTAAGAACATTCAGTTTCAGGTCTGATTACTACATGTCTTTCTTCAAGGAACCTACATTAGCATGGATCTTTGTATGTATTTGCACAAACTTTGATGAAGCAATGAGCAACAGCACGCTTTATAGATTAAGTTCTATCTTGATTACTTATTGATCATTATTTTTTCTTTTTTTTTAGGAGTAGCATTTTAAATAAGTTTACCAATTTTTTGTAAAAAAAAGAATGAATAAGATAAACCGTTTCTTTATTAGGATCGAATAGGAGATTTTCAAGGGATATAGGTTTCATTATTTTCGTACGATATAGAGCCTTTAAAAGGGAATTACGGTTAGCTTTGTATTTAATACAATGAGCAAGGACATTACATAAAATATAAATTTCTGACCATTAGGCCAAAATGGTGACAGTTTCTAACTATGTCGATAAAATAGTTCATTATTACGGAAAGCCTAATTCCATCAAAAGTTCATAACTATACTTCTAGCATTCCGTATGTTCCTTAATATTCATGCAGAGTCTGTCATGAATTAATGTGCTTGCATTTAACTCTGCGTCCCACTGTCCACGATGCTTACTTCGGCCAATTTTCCTCAATCGGATAGGGGCATAGTTGACTTCTGCTCGCACCAGTACCTTTCTTTACATTCAGAGACCAAAGTATGGCTCGTGTCGAACTCGCATTTTGCTTCCTCATCATCCACTGTCCTGAAGGCGTTACCTTCACTCAGTTGGAACACATGTCACACAACTAGAATCTTCTTCCATTACTAGCTTGGGTTTCATAGAAATTTTTCGCGCTTGTGCTTGCTCTTTATTGTGAGGCATCTTTTTTCAAAATCTAACCGTCGCCATATTGGGTCAAGATATCTCTTCCAGAAAGTGCCTTGTTGTTTAAACCTTAAACTAGCAGAAAGTAATGGTAGATATCCAAACTGCCTATGCGTGTTGCGAGTAGAACTTCATCCATTACTCATTTCTTGGGGGTCCCGGAGAAGCCTTCAAGTATGACGTGTTTGATTTGAGTCAATCGAGGGTGTGAGAGAACCTTGTTGACTTCTATCCATAGATTATGGGAACACAAAGAAACAGTGGGTCTGGAATCGACCATGGCAACTCTCATGATCCAAGATCCTGATGTTAAACAAACCGCTCATCGGTGATATAGCTTCCTATACCAAAACTTCATCGGGAACTTTAACGTCATTATCGAATGCATACTCCCATTCCTCGTAATTTATGTGGGTGAAGTAAATAACTTGAAAGGTTTTCTTCGTATTACTAGCGGTAATTTCAGAATAATTATTACCTAATCGGTTGTTTCTTCCAACAGGTATTATATCCGTTTTTGTGTCATTATTTTTTCTATATCACAATCCAGTTGGGTTGTCTCTCCGTCATCCAAATCCATTACCTCGACCCGTGGCAATTGTAACGACTCTACTTTTCTCTTGTTCTACCATATCCAGGGTGGGATGGGTGACGGGGAGACAACCCTAAATTTTGGAATCTGTTCGTCTTATTCCTTGTCCTGCTCCATCAGCTGTGTGGAGGAATGCTGCTGGTAACTCTCTTAACTCGATCACCTGAGTATCTGCCCCAGGGACAACGTCTTCTACCTCTGCCTCGATTACGTCCTATGTAGTAGCGTGGCCTCCTTTTATCTTCAGGTAGATCTTATGACTTTTCCGGACATGTTAGCTCTTGGTTATTCTTGTTTTCGCCGCCGGACCCATCATCCGGATCATAATTCCCTCTAGCTACGGTTATCTCATTGATGTGCTTCATCCTAGCCGAATAGTCATCACTAGCTGTTATTTTAGATGCATAAGCGGTTGCTGTTGATGCCGCAGTTCGTTCGAGTCGAAAATCAACTCAAGACGACGAATGATTTCCAACATTCCAGTTAAGGTGTATAATCGTGTGGATGCGAAATGTTTTTGATCATTTATGGGCAGAAGAGATTTAGAGTTACATATTTCTAGTTCTGAATTGTGCGGATCCAATTCTTTTGTGTGCACAAATCTTTCTTTCGCGAATATTTCTACTGAGCTATCAATCTTTGGGTTAAGCTGTAGAGTCCTAAGTCGAGCCAATCTTGTGCATAGCATACTGTCAGATAAACAATAATTCAGAAAAGCTTATCTGAAATCGAAATAATATGTCAAATGGTGACAATTGAATTTTAACCATGAGTATGACGTTTCTTGAAATAAACTATTGAGAAACTGGTAAGCATGGATTACTACAAGTGCTGCTTCCCTCTCAAATTACTTGATGAAAGTTCGTGCCGTGACAACTCATTTGTTTGCCGAGAACTTAGTGAGACATTAAGTCTGATAGTCTTAATTGATGAGAACATGGATGGTCCTAATTTCTTTTCCATAGTCTTCGTTTATCTGCTCGAAGGTGCTCTAGCTGTTCATGCTTGGGATGTGCTGATCGTGTGTGGTGTCTTCTGCGTGTTCCAGGACCATTCATGGAATCTGAAATCTTACTATTTCCTCTGGAACTAGATAAACGATCACTTGAACTGCGTCTTTTCAGATATCACTAATCGACTTTCACAAATTGAACACTAGGTTGCGTTTGCCTCAGTCTCCGGAAAGGCGTTCGGATTTCGTGTCATTACTAGTGTGTTTCGGAACTGCACGCACGCTCTATGGCTTGCATCGTTTTGTTGCGCCTCACCACTCTGGGTTCAAATTTCCAAATTACGCAAATGGTCATTCAGCTCTGCCGTACAGTGTTCGCACACATCTAGACGAGTTACTTCGGCCAATTTGGCCAGTTTCAGATCCTGTTTTTGCCGCAACACGTACTTCAGACTTTGTTTAATTCGCTATCGACATAGCTTACTTGTTGTGCAACAATCTGCGTTCGTTCCATACACTGTTTGCTCACTAACTGATGGTCATTCTAACAATGTTTCTTTTCCAGTCTTTCAATGAAGCGTTTTCTCTCTCCTATGGATTATAAGGCACATAACTTTATGACTTCTACTGCTTCTTGTTTATTTCTTCATTTCTTCAAGTTTATGTTTCATATTCTCTGTCTGTGTGGGGTTTCTTCTCGTCTATTCTCTTCCATGTTCCCTGTTTACTGCGTTATTTCTTTGCGTCTTTTCTCTTCCATTTTCTCCATCTGCTCCGTAGTCACTTTCTTATAGTCTACAATTTGCTACCATTAGATTTTCTGTGGTCGCTCAAGCTATGTCTATGTGTCTATATAAAAAAGCAAATAAACAATATGTAAAGATGACTAGAAAATGAAGAATGATTTGTTACAATCGTGACTCGATTATACGTACATAAAAGTGTAGAATATATGCCATAGACGCATATAACTGTAAGACACTTGAAGAATAACCACCTTCATTAATGATACAGGTCTTTATTAAGCTGATATCTGCATCGACTATAAACAAGAGGACGAAGTTGCTTGCATAAGACGTACCTAGCGATAGCATCCATAGAATGGTATATTCCTGCACATAACTAACTTACACATCTAAATTCTGCCTCCAAAATCATAAGTATAGAACACGTCTCTGTAAGATAAGTTTACCTGTCCGTAAACTTGACTAGTGCACCACGAAACTAAAGGAGGCGTCCTTGACGACCGACAGTTTATACGTCCATAGCGATGAAAAACAATAACGAAGCTCACATGACAATGTGTGTAAACAAGATCTGAAAAAACAAGGAAAAACAATATTGGCTTTTGGAAAAAGTCGCAAGAACAAAAGTTAGGCGAAAAGAACGATTACAATGTTGCTAGAAACTAATATTTCGAATATTGAAAATGAACGTAATTCTGCCTTACAGCAGCTCAGTTGTGAAGTTAGCTCTCCACTTTGTATCATGAACTAGGGATGTCAATCGGCTCGGCTCGAGCCGTCGGCTCACGGCTTTATACTATTTAGCGTTGTTGGAATCTTTATACGATAATATGGTGATGCTCGTATAAATACTTTTTTTACAGACAATGGAGGACTAAAGTCTTAGCTTACATCGCCATGGGAACCCGCCATAATAAGTCTAAATCAGGGCTTTTCAACGTGAGGGTTTCAGCGACCTCATAAGCAGAGCACGGATAGGTAATAATATGTCAAATAGTTTGAGATTCGCAACGGATTGAAACAATGTGATGCCTGGTCATCAACTACTGTTTAACTTTGCGTTAGAATATGCGATTCTAAAAATAAAAGAGGATAAAAAGGGTCTAACGTTCAATGGCTTCAATCAACTGTTCGTGTACACAGATGATGTAGATTTAATAGGGGAAGATATAGAGGCACTACAAAGTATCACTGACGTCGTAGTAGAAGCGTGCGATGAGATACGTCTACAGGTAAACATAAATAAAACAAAATACATTATAACAAGCCGAAACACAGGGAATGAAGGAAATAGATACATAACAATACATAGAGAAACTAAACAAATGTAAATACTTGGAAGCATAAGTAACAAGTCAAAAGGAGATCACGAAACGCTTAGTACCGGGCAAAGCATGTTTCTATTCAGTTCAGAAACTCCTTACCTCGCGATTAATTTCAAGATAGTTGAAACTGAAAATATTAAAAACTGTTATTCTGCCGGTAATACTTTACGGCTGCGAAAGTTAGATTACGACCCTAGCAGATGAATGTATCTTACGTTTGTTGGAAAATAAGATTCTCAGAAAGATATGCTTGCCTAAACAGGACGAAATGGCTGGAGAATGAATAATCCCACGGACTGTACGACTCCCCCGATGTAAGAATAATGAAATCGCGACGACTAAGATAGACAGGCTCGAATGGGAGAAAAGCAAAGACTGTACTCCATCTTGGTTGGAAAGCCGGAGACCGTTCGAAAGACCGAAACGACGTTGGGGGAACAATATTAGAAGGGATCCTCGAGAAGTAGGTGTTTGTGATGAAAATTGGATTGATCTTGCTCTGGATAAAATCCTATGGCGAACGTTTGTTGCTGCGTCTATCAAGTTGCGAGTTTCGTAAGGTATAGTGTAAGTACGTACGTAATTTCAATATTTTGCTATTTCCGATTCACAATTTATTTTTACTTTATAATAAATTAATCAAACAACAAAATAACAAATCCATTAATATTTGAAGAATCTTTGAGGGCATTAAAATCTATGGAAGGTGGGCATAGCTCTTTGCTGACACTTACAGTACGATTGGAAGAAAAATGCATAAATAACCTTCCTCTACACTTTCAATTTAAATTGCGATCCCTCCTTTGAAAGAGATTTACTTATGAATGCTGAAATCGTAAGCAAGAACGGGTAAAACTACCACACACGCTCAAGTGATGTTATCTCAATGTATCCATGTTTTTATGAGAAAAGAATAGAAGTAACTCTCAGTTCTTGATATCAGTATAAATGGAATTGAAATCCATATCTTTTGCTATCAAGATAACACTTTGTCTACGTGAATTTCGTATTGAATTGCTTTTCACCGGTGCAGAAAGTTTATTAGTACTGTCAAAGGTAAGTTAACTCTATGATAAAACAGTATTTCCATACCACAAAGGGAAATACTTTTACACACTGTAGTATTACGAGAAAATATTTACGAATTTTATTTGATTTTAGTTGCTTGAAGTTCTGTAGAAACTCTGACATTCCTTTAGAATAATACAATGTGTCCGCGGTCATCGTGACGTTTTCAACGGCTATAGTAAAACTTCGAAAACGTTTTGATTTTTGACCATTTTAGTAACTTTAGACTTCACGATGCCATTAGCAGCTAAGCAATAAGATGCACAAATTTCAACGCAGCAGCCAGGATTCAAACCCGAATCTTAGAGACGTTGGCCTTACGCTTCAGGCCGCCCGACTACCACGGTGGGATCAACGACTATAGGATCGAAACAAAACTAAACGCAGATACGAAAAGAACTTGGCTGAAGGAGAAACTTTCGCAGAGTTTACTTGCAGCGTCGGCTAGGGAGGAGCGAGGCAATAAAGCTATTGTTCAGGTAGATAGCTGCTATGAGTTAAGGGAACAACATATTCCAGACCTTCTGAATGGAGTGCACGCGAGGCGCTTTCGGTCCACATTGATATTTGACATTCATCAAAACAATAACACGTAAAATAATCAATAAAAATAATAAGATATTGAATGAATCTATAGTATTTTATTTTTTTATTTTACTGAGGGGGGTATAGGTTGTTCCTACGGTATCTACAAAGATTGGTGTAATCCTTTATAATACAAGTTTTACTTGGTGCCAGTGCTGTAACCTTGCAAAATATCGTCGATATTACATAGCCCTATTAAATAGTTCAGTTTTCCCCTTTCTCTTTTCTCCAAAAACGAATATTTGTAGTGCTTTCTAATCCTTAGCCCTACAAACTTAGTATGGTCATCAATCCTTGGTCTCGCAAAATTAATTTAACTGAAAATTAATGAGTGGTTCTTTGAAAAATTTATTTAACAAGGGGTGTCATAGACGTAGTACAAACATGACATCGTATCTAATTTTAATTCAGAATCTTGAAGGATTGTCAACAGATAACTTGGTTACAAAAATCTAGTTTTTAATTATTTCGAGAGTACCACATACTATGAGTCTGGCATTATGTCAATAAGCATGTGTGTAGGCTTGCACCGTCCTCGGCGTCCATTATTTCAACAGATGATCTTCAAATCAAACGTACAGAGATGTCGGTAGTATAACAGTTTAATAATTATGGTGAGTTTTTGGACACAACATAGGACACTGGTTCAGATAAGCACTAAGCTATGGACCCAAAAGTACATACTGTTCTCGAAGCCTTAGAAGAAGAAGGGTGACGATTGTCATGCAAACGTCTGTTGCAAAGCATTTTGCATGTCCTGGTATGAGGTGAAACCAACGTACCTTCAAACACGTCTATATCAATCCAAAAACAAGAAATTGACAAAATTACATTTCACTACTGTGTGGGTGATGAAGAGTATCCCAACGAAAGGTTTCAATGTAGTGGCCGTGGTTCTCGTGAGTACGGTTGGGCGAAAGAGCAGTGACCCTAGAAAATTTCTTTGGACGCCAGATTTTCATGGACGCGCGAAAAGCATTTAGCAACTTGCAGTATCTTGCAGATTTGATGTCATATGACTCGAACAAATTCATCAGAAGGGGACCCTGCTTAAGTGTCTAGCATTGCAAGCTAAACTTAACCATATGATAATATGTTCTTCGGTAAAAGGCCGTAGTACCTACGACACCCAAGACTTCAGTAGAGTGTCGTGTATATGGAACTAATATGGTACTAATGTGGAGTGTCGTAGCAATCTCAGCGATGTTCGGGCGATGGTTTTCTCACACCATAATGCTCACCGCTTCAATGTCATGCTCGGTGATGAATGCATTTGCTTGGGCAGGTGAAACTTCATCACATCGACATACTGGAGTTTCATGCATCATTTGCACACCCCTACTCGCCTTGGAACAAGAGTCACATATCCATTTTGCACATGTCATCATGCCATCAGGACATCTTCCTTGCATAGAACGGAATCATAGCCATTTGTACCTGCTTGAATTATTTTATGAGCGAGAGTTAACGTCACATGCTCCTATTCAACACTCACACGTACAGAACACTGATCAACTCGCGCAATACTCGGTTTCTAAATTGATCTCCACAGTAACACCACGTTTTACCATTGTTGAAACTGATAAAAGATGTTCCGAAAAAAATATATTCTACTGAAACAGCTAAATTCTGGAAGAGCAGCATGAGAATTAAACCTGGGTATAATAGCTGTTAGTTCACAACCCCATAATCTACTAGGTTTAATCGAAGACTTTGTATAGCCACTGGAAAGGTACGACATAACAGACCTATACGTTTGTGTAATATACCCGCCATTATTTTGTATGATGAATTTGAGTAAAAAGTTGTAATTCGTGTAATGTCCACATCTCGTGCAAAAGGTGCGTTTATTATCGCTATATAACAAAATATTCCTCTAAAAATCCATCAAGTCTATATTAGTTATCCTCTTACATCGTATACTAGCATTAGTTCCACATGCACTTTACCATCCCAAGTAGACCTACTCTTTTTTCTCGACTAAACCATGGGGTGTCAGCATCCTGAATTTATGTTCTTCATCTTCGAAAATGTACATAAGACAATACTCTAGCGTTTATTGTAACATATAATATTAGTATTCATTACATAAGTGTTAACGAGTATACATGGTGTACTTCATAATGGCTAATTTACTACAAATGTAGTTAGAATTTCTAGATATCCCAGAATTAATTCATCTGTCGCTTTCAGTTTCAATTTAATGATATGGAACTCAACATTCTTTTGTTTTACAAAATTCTCTTTCTATTTGCTCTCTGTATTTTTCAGATGAAAGCGCAATTGTTAGTGATGTGTGCAATTGCTGTGGCATCCGCAAATCCTACAAGCAGAGGTAAAAAAACACTTCAAATTTCTAACCAAATGTTGCTGTTATAATTGATATTTAGTTATATAAGTAATATTTTCGAAGGTGTCTTCCTACACTACCCAAAACAGAAACTAAAATATGACGTACAATTTATTGGGATAAAACGCAACCAATTCAATTCGAAACAAACGAATTGTCACCTATTTATTTCACTTAACGTTAATCAACATATTAAAAGTAACTTAAACATAGTGTGGCAAAAGGAAGATTTGGTCGGGAAACAAGACTACCGTCATTTGTTTATAGCAATGCTTTATATTTATAAAATGTTTCTGAGGATTTAGGAAAAGATCTTTCGGTTAAATTCTTTCAAACTTTGGATTTGGATAGTTTATAACCAGGGTTGGAATGTTTAAAACAAAATGTTATAAACAGATGTCTTAAACGTGTTTTAAACAGAGACGATTGTTTAAAACAGTTTGTTTAAAACATTTTGAACATTTGTTTTAAACGTGTTTTAAACAGATGCGAATGTTTTAAACATTTTGTTTAAAACATTTTGAACATTTTTCTTAAACGATGTTTTTTTAAGTTGTGTTTAAAACATGTTAATTTTATTTTTCTTCTTTGAAAGAACCATATTTTTAACAGTACAAAAAAGTGTGTTTTACCAGTAAAACGGATGCAATTTATCCCGTGTGAAAGTTAGTTCCCAAAATAACAGCATTATTGCGCCGCAAGCCTACAGGGAGAGAAATAAAATGCGTTTGTTTGATTTGCTATTTATCGGTTGAAAGCTAGAAGCAATTCGCTATCAATAACATGAAACAAGTCTTTATTGTAAAACAGTATACTTCGTTATTTACAGCATTCTTACACCTAAAATGAGTTAAATTTTTATTATTTGTGTGCGTTATGTATTAATAAAAAGCCATCAAATTCTTCAAAATTTATATTATGGAACGTCTCAAATAGGCCTTGGTTATCTTTTTCAATCATCCGGCATCACTCTGTTGAAACGTTCCATAAAAATGTTGAAATAGTGATAGTGAATGGTTGAAAAAGATAACCAAGGCATTGTTGATACGTTCCATAATACAATAAGTTTTAAAGGGTTTCTTTTATTCATTTTTATTAATATGTAATGTCAATACTACTTAGACGCTTTAATATAAAATACAGGCGTGATTTTAAACGTTACAATGTATTAATAAGCGATTCCTTAAGTCTAGGAAACATGTAGAAAAAGATTACGGAAGTGCTTATAGCTCGATCGTAGCCTCTAGCAAGCTACGAAGAGCAGACTAAATACATCGTTTTCAAGCAAAATACCAAAGAAGTTTGATGAAAAAGTGAGTAAGTCTGACTTTATGTGAAAAAAATGTTTACGAAAAGTGTATTTAAAAAAATCTTGACAAGACAAGAATACTACATGTTCAGAATTCCCTTTCTGCACAACATTATAAACTATGGACATTTGTGCACATCTTTTAAGCACCTTGTGCACATAACAGTTTTTCTCAGAGGAAATCGAAAATAAGTACCCGTACTACCAATGTATTTTTACTCTATATGAGATAATAGCTTCTTTTATATTATTTTAAAATCAATGTTTTTACCTATTTTAACCAAAAGGATGTATAACGTAACCAAAAAAGCTCTTGCCGTTCGAGAGCAGTGGTAAACAAAGAGCAATACAGTGGACGGTACGAACCTTTAGGTTTCCATCATCATCCAACACCACTTGTAAACGTTCCTGCAGCTGCACAATACCCTGATGATAGAAGTCGGCGGTCTTCGAGACAAAGAAGTCGGTGAGTGCGTTCCGCAGGTCTCCCTCATTGGAGGAGGATCTTCCATGGAGGTGGTTGTCGAGGGAATGAAACAGGTGGTAATCTGTTGACGCAAGGTCCGGTGAATATGGTGCATGGCACAGTGTCTCTCAGTCAAGCTGCCGAAGGGTCTCCTGGGTTCTTTTGACACATATAGCTTGGCATTTTTGTGGAGGAACAGCACACCCTTGCGATTCACCAATGTCGGCTCCTTCT
>JAGDQP010014841.1:30113-44164 GCA_022664845.1 Lepisma saccharinum | reverse complement strand
TCTATCTCGGTGAATATAAAATGATTTGCTTTAAATTTTCAGTACAATATTTAAGCTACTCGAACATTATAGCTAGTTACTTTTTTTAAAAGAAAAAATGCGCTAATTTAACTTGCGCCCCTCAATAAGTGCTTCGACGTATGTCCTAGGGCTTGAAAAGGTCGAAAAACACAAATATATGCTTACATTATACAACCAAAAGGTTCAGGCACTCGGTGACTGGTTTACTTATTGTTGTGGTCCACGACTTTTAACTACCTTAATTAAGCATGTATATGCTATGAAGAACTTCTGGTACTGTTTGAGACAGCTTGTGAAATAGCGCCTATTCAATCGGAATGAAATTGAGAACTTTAGTAGCAGCTTCCTGTGTTCCCTTGCAGCCCAAAAGGCTGTTCTTAAAGAGAAATATCTCGTCTTTTGTTTATAAACGCGAACAGTGTACTGAAACTAATTTTAATACAGTATCAATCCTACCATGTTCAAAAGCTAATTAAATTGTTTTGAATTTTCCTGTCTGGTTTTCTACACACCTACGATTACACAATATCAATTTGATATTATGTCTCATATTTATCGAGTAGTTAAAATCTTATCATAATGCAAGTAAAAGATAATATTGTATTTCCTGCCAATTGAGGAAATGTTTGGTATTCAGAAAGAAATCAGTCCTTAGAGAGCCTGTAAGGTAAGTTACGATAAATTAGGATAAGAATTGATTAAACAAATAGAAGAAGAATTCATCATACAACCACTAGTAAATAGTTCCTAGTATTTCCAAATTAATACCTCTAGAAAGCTAGAAACACATTCTGGGAATTGCACTAAAAAATATATATACTTGCCGTGCTCTGATGAAAAGGTACTTCATTAAGCAATTTAGTTTCTTTAACACAAGAGTAAAGTATTTATCGTAATATGTTGAGGAATTATGCCTACTGAAAGTTTAGAGCAAGGTTTTGTTATTTGAAGGTCTCAAAACACCACGCCCCCCGTCACAAAAATTCGACTAGTTTGTTTAGTTTTCAATATCACTACGATATTGGAATCGTTAGAAAGTTTATATTATGCTCTATCGCGTTTACTTCGGGATGTTTTCCCTTATCTGTGATAGTTTCATAGTTATATACCATTACAGTAACATTGAGAAACGAGCACAACTAAAAATTTGAGTAACATCCGCCATATTTAAATATATCGGCAGTATGTTCGAGCTATACAGACTTGGATTTGAACAGTAGTTGCGTCAAGAACTGTGACGTATATGAGAACAAAGAGTGTAATTATACATGACCGTACCTAACCTCCACGTTCGTGTGGTCACTAATTTCAGATAATAATCTACGAAAAATGCACGAAAGCAATTATTAATTAATAAATATAAACATATGAAAATATATTTTGAAAGAAAAACTATCACTCCTGTCTAAACCTGGGCTCTTTCGTTCAAGAAGCCGCCACCAGGCCACCGAGGCACCTGACGTTTTCGTGTTTTATGAAGTTGTATTTACAGTTCACGTGTTACGTAACAAACCAGTAGTCATGCATTATTGACTCAATTTCCGTTTAAAAATTCTGACCGCTATACATTCTACTTAATTTTGACACAAGAACGAAGCTTCAGGCTTAATTCTGCGAGGAAATATTGTTGTTTGTCTTCGAATAGACGCCATATTGGTGACGTCATCGCGAGCATTTCCCGTGCTCTGATCAAAGGAGAGTTTTACATGTGTTTTGTACATGATAACGATTATCAATATGACAGATATTTGTATTGCAATTTATCCCGAGTTCCGGTTGTTTTTATCGCATTTCTACTAGACTAGTATTCTACGCAAAGGGAATCAGATTAAATTAGTTGTATGATATGAAAATTGAATTATTAACAACAGATGACAGTGAAAAATTAAATACTCACCTTCATCTTCTGTAGCAGTTTTAGCGATATTTGACTAATATTTGACTAAAATGAAAGAATGGTAATAAATGTGTCTGTCCTCCGCTGGTTCATCTTTCCAAGATATTACATTTCTTGAAGTGTGTAAAGCTTCCATTATTTCTTGTAGTCGAAATTTAGTACTTACACTACAAATATGTGAGCTTTCGACTTCTTCTGTATATCTTTGTATTATATATCCAAATGTAGTACAAGTTGTTTAAAGGAGATAAATCCAAATGTAATACAAGTTGCCAATAAGATATAAATCCAAATGTAATACAAGTCGCCACAAGGACATAAATCCAAATGTAATACAAGTTGTCAAAGGGCATAAATCCAAATGTAATACAAGTCGCCACAAGAAGGTAAATCCAAATGTAATACAAGTTGCTACCAGGACGTAAATCCGTATATAATACAAGTGCCCCAAGGCCTATAAATCATAAAATTATGTAAATACCTATTCTTGTGATTTTCGGTTACCCGAGAAATAATTCGGTTTCCTAGTTTCATTGTTATGCCCAATGTTTGTTGAAGGCAAACAGTAAGAGAGCACAATGAGAAGCACGTTTCGACAATTATTTAATATTGTTATAAATGTTAAGAAACTCATTTTATATCAACAGGGTGTTAATAGCGTTGGCAATGACTATACACACAAAGCACCTAAGAACCAATATTAAAAAGTCAAACAACTTTCTCGCAATGCTAGATTCTTAAAAAAGATAAAAATAAAAAAGGATAGGATCTTAAGATGTACGAGAAGTTATAAATTAACAGAAATTTTGTTTTAAAGTGCATGGAAAACTGTGCACAAGGTAAAATCTTATTTCGGGACACAAAATGGCTCCTTAGAAATTCCCGATATACGAATCGTGATAATCGAGCAGTATGAGCTTGGGCACTAGCTTGTACAAAATGGCCGCTGTACTGTCGCTTTGCAACGTGGAAGAGCAATGAAATATTATTCATTTTTGTGGTCAGAGGGTGTGCAATCTTCTGAAATCCACAAAGGAATGAACGTTCAGTTTGGTGACAGTTGTTTGAGTCAGGGGAGAGTATACGAATGAGGAGAGGGTTAAAAATGGAAGACGAAATGTCTGTGAACAATACCACGAAAAAGAAACTCAAGATGCAGGTCTCCGCTGGAAAAGTCAGGCTGTTAATGGTCATATATTGGTGAACATGCAGGAAATGGGTTTAACTTTAACTACTGCTCGATACAGTGGCATGCTAGTCAACAAGTCGAAGTCCGGGAAAACCAGGGATTCCGCCAGAATTTTCAGTTTGGGGGATGTAAAGTCAAGATTGGAACAGTGTAAGTGGACTTTTGCATGGATTCTATCGATTTTTGACCTTAAAAGTTTTTAAGTTGGGAGAGTGCTCTCGAAGATTTACGAGCTACAGGCACAGGGGGTCTGGCGCAATCACTGGAGGAAACGATCGAAAGGAGTACTGTTACTTCACAACAACGCCCTCCGTTGGACGTACAGTGACTACAATACGCGTTATGAAATTTAGGGTGCTGAAACATCCACTGGACTTGAAGCTATCACACTGTAAAAATAGGAGACACAACGTTCATCCAAAAAATGGAGGCAGCTGATGAACGTTGTGGATGAACGGCTTCATCACTTTTCAGCCAGTTTTCGGTTGAACGTTTTACTTTCTGTAAAATTTCAAAATGCGCATATATATATAACTGTTTCAACGTATTTCATTCAAGCAGAGCAGTTTTAAAAGTAGAAAATAATAAAAGGTAATATTCCTTTAAAACTAAAAAAAAAAAAAGTTGAAGCTGTCAGGTTTCGATCCACGGTCCACAAGCATACTGGTCAAACGCTCTTGTCACTTAGCTACTTTTTTTTTATTATTTTTTTAAAAAGGTGAAACGCACCCTAACCGAATGCGTCACCCAACTGGTTTAACTCTTACAACCCTAACCGAATGCGTCACCCAACTGGTTTAACTCTTACAACTCTTGCAACTCTTGGTGTTTCTGGCTTTCCGAGTGATATATATAGCTAGGGTTTTACTGCGAAGGAGGTTAATCATTAACACGTTTTTTATTTTACTACGAGGAATGTCTCGTGAAAAAAGGAGAGATACGTTTGCTACAGTGTAAAGATTTATACCTAACTTAATTTCTTTTTCCGCCAATACAATCCTTGCCGTTCTCGGTCCACCAGTGAACTGTTTATAAAAATACAAATACCGATACTCAAAATGGCGAGGCGTTCAGTGACAAGCAAGTAACGTTACTCCTGTTACTGGATTATAGAATATCCAACTAAGGCTTAAACTTCATCCACAAAAGTACGTAACCTCAAAATTGCCAGTTTAGCTTACACTTCGATTAGAAAATGACAGACTTTTAAGCGTAAAATAAGTTGAACGTTCACGGACAAATCACTTTGGCCAGTTTCAACCCATTTTCAGTTAACGTTAAGCTATTACAAAGAAAATGTTTAACTTTAAAATGGAGTTAATTTTACCAATCTTTCCACTAGAAGGCTTACACTATATCCACCTTTAAGAGTAAATACAACAAAACTCTAATTTTTACTTTTATGTCTCCATAAAACGGAGACATCCATTTCGTGTTTCCACTTTTTACAATGCAGACTGCCACATGTATCAATCAATATTTGACAGAAAATTTGAGGGATCAGAAGTTCGCAGATGACAGCGAAGTATGATTTCATGCTTAATAAATGTGAATTCAAGAACGTGTAGAGAATAGGTTCCGTTCATATTTCAATTGCCTACCCTAGGGTTTCTGTCTTTAGCTTCCAATATTTAGTCATGAAAGAACGCTACTTGTGGTCACAAAATTTCACGAAACTTGTTCCAAAAAGGAATTTGAAACAAAACAAATAAAGTTTTATATTTTGTGATTAATTAATTCAAGCACTCAACCGGGCTGGAATGTGTGTTCCTTGGAAGGAACTATTGTTTAAATTATTGTTTATTTTTAAAATGTTTACTCCTCTTAATATATAAGGTAACAATTAACCTAGTTACCTGGTCATTTTTTTAATTTTAATATATGGCGTTTAAGCACCTATGGCTTACGGCAAAATAGAATAGGAAAAAGCATCTTGGAAGGAGTCAGCCAGGGCCTAAGTTGAAGGTGCATCTCGGCATTTGCCTGGCATGACTGAGAAAGGCCCTGGAACATCCTGTCAGCTGTTACCGAGCTCAGGATCTTATTCTCCCTGGTTAATAAATCGAATTATGTTTTGCGCAAACAGTGGGGCGTGGGGGGGGCTTCTCTTATAAATATCTCACTGACTCCATTTGGAATATATGTATAAATGAAGTTTTTAATAAGCAAGAAATTTTATATTTCTCGTTTGTTTTCTCAATGCTTGATAGATATGAATTTATATGACGGGGAAAAAAGAAACGAATGCTGTTGCTCTATACTTGTATAGTGTGAGATTCACTTGTCCTGGTGTACACTGTAATCACAACAATCCCCTGTGTGTCATTTACCCAGTAACGGGCAGTGCTCCAAATCCTTGAGAGCACCCCAACTTTTTTTTCGGAGAAATCATGCAAAACTCCACTTACACCCTCCCAATGTTGACTTTACATCCCCCCCCCCCTAAACTGAAAATCCTGGCGGAATCTCTGCGTGAAGTACATGTTAATCAAATAGTTATCATTATAAGTTATTACGATATATAATAATAACTAATAATGGCAACTCTACTTGAAATTATTTAACTGAATATAACAGCATTATTTTTGGAGCTTGTTTTTCAGTGAACATAAAGGTGCTTTAGAAATAAGCGTTTCATGGAAGCAGTTATACACAGGATAGGATTTTTTTTCAATTTCCTTCCTTGTAATATGGATAAAAATTGCAGAATATAAATAAGAAATGCAACAAAAAATCTCCCGGAGGGAAATTCCGGATCACCGGGAGGGAACTTCTTTCCCCGGGCCATGCTCTGAATTCACCACCGGTTATATATATATTTTTTTCGCCCAATGAATTTATGCAAGGAGGTGCAAGTCTTTTTACTTGTTGACAGGCTAGAACAACTTCTTCCTACTGTAATTTTGTTTACGTATTAAACCAACTGTCAATTAGTAAAGGAAGAAAAACATAGTTTTATTACTGTAAATCTCTTTCTAGTTGCAGGATGTTGACCTTTCATGATTCAAGATCATCTTGTGTTCTTATTACCTCTGCCGTGAGGCTAAAGTAGATAATATTTCAGAAGTCCCTTCGTAATTATTGAGTTCATTTTCATGCAGTTTATTACACTGTTAAGAAAGAGGAAGCAGTAGAAAAGAGAACCATGGTCTTAATTATGGTTCCTACGTTTGCGATTTAACAGAGCTGATGATATGAACAGTAATTTATTACACTACCTGTTCGTTTAGATGTATTAAGAACGAACAAGTTAGCAATGATCAAATGGATTCGGATATACGAATTCGGATTCACGGTTCTGGATCCTGGCTTTGGAGTTTCTGAATTTTCGAATCCAAATCCGTATATATTCGGATCTATAAAACCAGTTCCGGATTTGGTTTCAGATTTCCGCTTCTTCGTATCTAGTTCCGGCTTTCGGATAACTGGATTTCATATATCCTAATTTCGAATATCTGGATACACAAATTCGTATCGTGACTGTTCCAACCTTATTAGATTCGGATTTGATCATCCCTTCATCCAGGAATATGTCAAATTATAGTGTACCAGAGTTGAAACCGTACCATTGTTGGTGACCCGGTCCGAAACTTGATTCGGTAACCCGGTCTTGGCTCAAATGACCAGTGAATCTGTGAGTCCTGTGACCCAGCGACTCGATGATCGACTCTTCACCTAATTTACTTGTTGATCCGGAACGAAACTTGACCCGAATGATCCAAGTGATCCTATGGCCCGTTTCAGCTCTGTAGTGTACACTTAGACCCATAGAAAATGGCCGAGAGTAACACAATCCGGAAACAATGATGTAATATAAATCGCACATAGAGCAGGTACGTCAGTTGATTATATATTCGTATCGAATATTGGTACAGTATATTCCATATTGTACGACCCATCGCCTTTTTCTGTGAATCTGGGTGAAGACGTAAAACGTTTATTTTATATTAGTATTAATGATAAGAGAAACTAAGAACAATATTAATTCTAATATGGAAGTCCCCAGATACCTATTTGTTTTGGGAATTCCAGAACTTTGAAGGGTTGGGCGAATCTAGTGTTGGTCTCGGTATGGAATCCAACTTTAATGGACGTACGAGGAATCGGACAAGTGATAATATTGGAAATTCCATTAACGATGTGGATGCTCGAATCGACAACCTTTTGCATTGACTTTCCTTTTTCAGTCGACTGTCTAAAAAAAATAAGGCCTTTGGCTCCTCCTACGAAAGTATGATGTACTTACCGCCATCGCAGCAGTAACCAATTTTGGTTGTCTTGTTATCGAACTAGCTATACATTATTCACACGCTTATGGCGGGCGAACTTCGTGCGTAAAATATCTAATGAAATATCTGCAGACGCAATCGGAGAGCTTCGATTTTGTTCGTGTTTTCCTCGTACAAAATCATCGTCTGCTTTCACAGATGCTGCGTGAGATGTGAAGATCAAGGATGAAATAAAGGCTAGAATGTTGCCATATCTACGCTCGGGAGTTTCCGCTCACTGAGACTGACTGCATTCTCTCGTTGTTGCTAATGTGCGTGAAACTTATCAACAATGTTCCTGGGACAAGATACTCACACTTTCACTGTTCCAAGAAAACTGAACTCCATCTGCTGCTTCCCCACTCAGAGAATCAATTACGTCAAAATTTCTCTCTCTCATTGGGTACCCTGTCCCAGTTCTTTCTATTTCTTCAAAGTCACCCGTCATAAGCCCTTAAACAAAGTATAGTACGGGTGTGCAGGAAGAATTAGTTTTTCACGGGAAAAGAAAACTTCCCGAAAGTAGAGACATTTTCTGAACGGCTTATCCAGACTCTCGAAACTTTTTTGAGTGATCGGAAATTCCCGAAAATCAGCACCGAATTTCTCGAAAATGGAGACCGGGTTGCAAAATTCTTTTCATGAATTTCGGATACCCGCACATTCTTACTCAGCAGTGATGGAAGAAGCAAGCAAGCAGTAGCGTGATCTCAAGTTCGCCTTTGGTATTCAGGAGCTCTGCCAGACCCCGTCCCGGCAACGAAGGGGTGTGACCCACAAATTTTCGAGCAGCGCTCCCCCCGCCCCCCAACATACTTTTTTACGCATAAGTATCGATAGAGACCCTGGAAAACTCAATTTACACCTTCCAATTTTGTGTTTATATCCCGAAACTGAAAATTCTGGCAGAATCATTGTATTTATTGAATTTAAATTCCTGTTAACTGGTACCTGAAACCTATCATAAAACTAAAAAAACTGATGTCTCTTGACGAGAACTCTTTCGGAAGAAGGAATTACGAATGTAGCAATAGATTTTTTGTGTAGGTACCATCCATGCAAAACTTAGGAAAGCTAAAAAATTCACCCACGATAACCGGGAACAAAACTCGAACTTACGCGTCTCTCTGCGTTGATCCGAAATCCGTGACCGTAACTACTAAACCACGGGGAATGGATGCGCTTTTCTCATTCTCTTAGCATACGAAGATTTCCCCTTAGTACTCGTCAAATGGTCATCCAATGATCTTTCAATGAATTTTGAGTCATTTTCGTAACTAATGACTTCGCCCGTCTCGATTCTAATAGTTCTTCAGTTTCTAAAATCCACAAATATTCATGCCGCAGCCGGGAACCCAGAATCTTGGCGATACTGCATGGTTATATTGCTAGAAATTGTAACACAATATTTCAGTTTTTAGTTACGAATTATAGATAGAATTTCGCCTAAATGGAAATTCATTTATTCTAATTAAACTGTGTCAGTTACAACGAAGGAATATATTTAATTCCATCCCATATCTTAATTTCCATAAATTAATTTTATAAAAGTGTTTGGGGAGACTTATCATCTGAAGCAACAGGATCGTCATCGAGTGTTAGGGAGGTTTAACTCAGTGTTTAAGAACCAGTTTCTTTCACAAAATATTAATCAAATTACTTACTTGAAACTGAACATTTTAAGTTTTTGCAACATCAAATTGCGACTATGCATCTTTGTTTTGACGTTATTATTGTCCGAAGGGAGAAAGGTCCTTAATATAGATTCAATCCAAGCTTTTTCCTGGTGATACAAAGGAAAATCTGGGAATACCTGTCCGAATGTCACAGCAGGACTGGTTTCTTCTTGTTTCCCAAATACAGCTTCCAAGCTGTGATCGTAATCACTGAATCACGGGGGCTTGTAAACGTCACTTTAGCATCTTAATCGTATTGCAAACTTTAATGGATCAGCTCCACTATTGACACGGAGTTGCGAGATTGCCTACCTCCTAGTTCTTTGAATTAGTGATAGAAGAAGTTGAATGGGTAAATCGCACAACTAATACCAACCTTTTTTGTTTTACTTCTGCTACTTTTAACAGTTGTATCAGCCATGGAAGTGAACAACCAACCCTGTATTTGGCTTCATCACTGCATCGGCAAAAGCCTTGGTTTGGTTGGTCGGTTCAGGGACTTGGCATTCGAGACTTTCGAAATGCGAGTTACAAACGCTACTGTCTCTATCTGAGACGCCTCAGCCGTTTTAAAGGTGGGGGGACGGGGGGGGGGGGATTCTAAGATAAACGTTCCGGTTTTTCAATTATAAAAAAATGGCAACCCTAAACACGTATGTTACGATTTTCATTAACGTATTAACTCTTAGGACGCATATGGCGAACCTTGAATACACTGTTAACAATTCATTTTTTAAGGACATATTTTCCGACGTATAAGACGCACTCCCCCCCCCCAAAAAAAAAATCGTCCTCAAAAAGATCGTCTTATACGCTGGTGCATGCTATACGCCGGTAAATACGGTATGTTATTTTTTTAAAAAAGGAATTATACAAGACGACCTTGTGTTTTTCACTCTCTCTTCCTGTCTTTCCATTTTTAAATCTGAAATATCCTCTTTCTTCGTTAAGTCCAGCTCAAACATTGGTAGTTTTTCTTCGTTGGTACTCAGTGGCAGGGATTCTGGCAGACTACCAGTGGTTCCTCCTAAATTCTCTAGCACAGACCCTCAACTTAAATATTTTACTGTGAAAACTTAAAACTTATAGAAACCATGCAAACTTAGTCCCTCTCCAATATTGGCTTTACATCGCCCTAAACTGAATATTCTGGCACAATCCCGGCTCAGCGAACTGATATAAACCAGTCATTGATTGTAACGGTACAAGGAATCACTTTTGTTAAGTATAATCCGAAACATCTCACTTATTCAAATGTCCCTAAATATTCGATTTCTAATCCATATTTAGTGGGAGAATTTCTTCCAACTAAAAGTGTGGTAAAAACATTGTGGTTAGTAACTAAAGAGGGCTAATGGTTAGCTTTGTCCTCTGTTCAGATATTCTTAATATTTAACAATGAATCACTAAACCTTATTACGGAAACCGTACTGGTTAACAAGTGTTTCTTTCACGTTGATTGTAACAGAGACTAGAATGGCGAACCGCAAGAGGACCTATTATCAGTACCTAACCTACTCACTGTAGTCCTAATTTTTAATGTTAATGAAATAATTGTTACCGAAACAGAAAGCGAGTGGTTCGTTTATTCTTGACTAATTTCCATTTTTATTATATTTTATTGTTAGATGGCAGATACAATGAAATTGTAAAGTTCTACATCTAATTTACCCTTTACAAACTAAAATTTGGAAGCAACTGTTCTATAATGTTTCTTTTTCGCATCTCAAATGTATATCGGTATATCGGCAGTTGCCCTTTTATGAGCAAAACTGTCCCTATTTGTTAACCCTGAACATGTCCTTCTAAAGAAGGACATTAGACAACCCTAAATAGATTAGAAAACACAGCTGTGGATAGTTTTTAGTATATAGACAACAAGAAAGAAAGGAAAAGATCTGTTGGATTTCTGTCCGCTCAGTATACTTGCAGATGGAAAAGATTGAAACACTGGTTCTATTCCATCAAGAGTAATCTTTTCCGTCCGTTCGTGTATATGGATGTGTGTGAGAATTCAGTGTAGTATGTGTGTGTATGTGACTGCGAGGGATAGAGAGATAAAGAAGAGAAAGAGCGATCAGGATAGATCTCAACAAAACATCCTCTATGCTACCGCTCTTACATCTGACCGCGCCAAGCCCAGAGCATGACCCTTTTGGTTTAGTAGAAGCTGTATATACAGTTTATACTCTATGCTGAACACTTTCAAGAAAAGAAATTAAATTCTAAGAAAGTAGCCGCACGCGGTAGATGTGTCTAAAGACAGCCACATGAGCATAGAAACAGTGAAACGGTCTATGGTTATTTTAATGCAATGTGCTTGTTCAGATATGTTCAGAGTCACAAAGTGAAAAATACCAACCCCTTTCGCTCAGTAAATGCTCTTTTTTTCAATGAGGACCGACTTCCTTTCTCGCCTCTGAACGCAAAATAAGCAGTCTCCAAATGTATTTTTGAGTACAAACCCTTTCTTCGCGGGGGCAAAGTGCCAAACCAGTGAAGTTTATTTTGTACACATTAAGAAAAGAAAGAGTGTGTCGTGTGCACAATCACTCTAGAAGAGCAGATCTGCCTGCGTGTCGTGTGCATCTGTGCGTTATTTGAGCATGAGTGTCTCGCCTGAGGGGTGGTTTGTGATTAACCCTCCCTTGTTGATCTTATTTCAATGTCCAGTGCGATTCAAGATGGATAACAAACTTTCAGTGTCGTTTGATGAACAAACAAAGTTGTGCTTTTATTGTAGATTAGTGTGTGAGTGTATTTGTGAACATTATCGTGTGAAATAGAATTAAGACAATTTTACATTTTGTAAAGACAATGATTGTCTTTTATACATCCTTGATGAAACTTCCAGTAAAACATTATTGGCAAGTTACTTAGTGGACTGATTTTTGTATTCAGTACTTTTATTTAAAGGTACATTTGTGTTCTTTAAAGTACAACAAACACTTGTGTTCGTGTGTTTTATAGTGCGTTTCACCAGTACATTAAAAAAAAAAGTAATCGTTAAGTTTTGTGTTGAAAGACTGAAGCAATACATTCCAATTTTTTGTTCCTCTCTGTCTGTGAGAATTTAATTCCACTGAACATTTCGTGATGTTAGTTCTAGCACTGTGCGTAATGATGAAAATCATTGAATTCTCATCTGGTCATCTGATCAATGTTAAAAAACCGAGGAGACCGCCGAATTCCAGGAGAAGAAGAGGTAAGTAAGAGTAATTTTCCAAAGCATTTTGGAATAGATAATCGTTATGATAATATCCTTGATGGTAGGCAACCAGTGACAACTGGGAAGTGTTGTTAGTAGTGGCGTGGCAGGATAGAATAGTAAGCATTCTTCGTCCTGGAAAACGTCAGTAAACTTTTGGCGGGTTTCACCAAACTTCGTTGAGAATGTAACGAATCGTTACTTAACGAGTGTAGTATTTTCAAAGCGCTTAAAATGTATTTTAATGATTCGTTAATTCTTAACGAAGATTAGTGAAACCCGCTCTTTATTTTGTGTAATCCATTTTAGTAACTATGGACTTTTTGATTATGCGAGTGTAATGTTCTTTTAAAACTCACCAAACATCCATTCCTCAGGTGGGATTGGAACACTTGACGTCATGGACGGCGGCCCAGCGCGAGCGCCCTAGTCCATACGAGACATACAACTATCGAGGTCGGCGTTTCTTCGTTCTGTCTCAGCGTCATGGAGGGGCAAAAAACGCCTATAGTAAATTTTGGTTCAGGCCGTATTATTATTATTGCCCCCGCATAAATTAGGGGAAGCTATACAGCTTATCCGGTCTTTGTCCGTTTGTATAAGAGTTTCCCCCAGAATTTTCAGTTTTGGGGGTGTAAAGTCAAAATTTGGAGGGTGTAAGTACAGTTTTGCATAGTTTCTATCGATTTTTCATCGCAAAAATGTTAAAGTTGAGGGGTGTTGTCAAGTATTTGGGAGGTGACACCCCCACAGAGGGAATCACTGGCCCCTAGATCTCAGTACCTACAAATACGACACAGATAAACCATACACCGTTATATTACTCATGATTTGGAAAGGATTAGGAAAACTATGACATACTCTAAAACTGGTAGATCCTTTCCATCTGTTTAGTTTTCTCCTTAATAAGAATTTACGCTATAAGGCCTCAATAAAAGCAGTTAGAGAGACACTGATTTCAGATCTCAATTTAGCGATCTTGAAAGTCATTTATAACCTTATGACTCTGAAACTGGCAGGTCCTTTCTATGTTAGTTAGCTTTCTTTGCTTTTTAAAAGAATCAGCCTGTAACATGAAAATTCTTGTTTGTTTACATATCTTGGAATCTGAAAGTTTTCTTATTTTCATCAATAATGCTACTAAAAATTATCTGTAGAATTCTGTAGCATCTGTATACTATGGTTTGTAAGCAGTATGATTACATTGTGTACTTTCAAGTAATACAGTATGTTCATGGGCGTCGGCAGGGGGGAGGAGTCGAACGGATCGCTCGACCCCCCCCCCCTCCTGGAAAAGTAGTTTGCATTATTTGTGGGAATAAATCCTAAGTTAAATTTATTTATTTATTTATTATTAAGTTTCAGATACAGCTTGAGTTGCCATTTTAGACAGAAACAAAATAATGCAACAAACTAAATAACTTCACTACAAACTAAATAACTTTGCTAGAAACTAAATAACATGAAATTAAATTTTAAACAACACATAACACAGCAATTGATATAAAAACATAACGATTATACTACACAAGAGGAATAACTCACATATTTGTATTTAGCGTTCGATGGAAAGTGTTTTCAGATCCGAAAATATCAATATTTGAATCAAGGTTATTGTACATAATTACTAGTCTATGGAATAAGGAGCGCTGCAGTATACTTAGCCTAGGCGTGGTACAATGAAGGAGGTTATTATTTCTGGTTATTCGCAACGGAACACGGAAGTAAAATTTAGATATCAACTCTCCAGTTCTAAGATTACCGTTAAGTATCTTGTATAAATACATCAAAT
>JAGDQP010014841.1:7638-29658 GCA_022664845.1 Lepisma saccharinum | reverse complement strand
TTTAGCAATAGGATTATCATCAATGATATAGGCAGATGGGATTTGATTCCTCTTTAATGAAATAGTAAGAAAAGAAGATTTTGAGGGATTTATTTTCAAGTTCCACGCATCACACCAGTCCAAGAGGTCAGAGATGGAATTTTGGAGATCAGCAACATCCTGTAATGATCTGATTTCTCGAAATAATTTACAGTCGTCAGCAAAAAGAAGAATTTTGGTTTCAGATGACGAGAGATAAGATGGGAGATCGTCCATATATAGAAGGAAAAGGACGCGGCCCAAAACACTACCTTGAGGTACACCAGAGAGAACGGGAACAAAATTAGAAGATGATCCAGAAAGAACAACACGTTGTTCACGGCCAGTGAGATAGTCTCGCAATAATGAAAGGAAGTTACCATGGATATTGAATCGGTGACTTAATTTATAAAGAAGAAGATTACAGTCAATTCTATCGAAAGCCTTACTAAGGTCTAGATAGATGACATCAAGTTGTGTGTTATTGGACAGGCATTGGGTAGCATCAGAGAGTACCAAGGTCAGGTTTGTAAGAGTGGAACTACCAGGAAGAAAGCCATGTTGAGCAGAGTCTAGATAGGGTGAGACAAAATAGATAAAAGAGAAATGGGTCTGTATGAAGAGACATGGGTCTTATCTCCAGATTTCAGAATGGGTATAATATTAGCCTGTTTCCAAGAAGAAGGAAATACACCTTCGGCAAAACATCTATTTAGAATACGAGAAAAAGGGTAAGTTTAAAAGAAACAATCTTGAAGCATATAAACATAGGAGGATTCTATGTCTATCAAGTTTGTTGAAAGAACGATTGACTTTCGTATGTCTCTTTGTATCGTCCGTTGTAGTTTTCCACACACAGCCAGCCCATATTCGATCCACTACTGGATGAGACCTCTCCCCGGAGGTAGGAGATTGGTCTACTACTGCTCCCACGCTGACCAGACGGATAGCGAGAGGAGAATGATGGGTGGGCACCGTTCCAGACCCACACGCCTTGGTAAAAAATCTTCGGCAGCGCCGGGAATCGTCAGCAACGCTAACCACTAGACCAGCGGGGCGATCATATGTATGACCACCCCCGTTGGCCTAGTCGTTAGATAAACATAAAAATAAACTGAGCTTGTGGCGGCAGCACTTAACAGTAGGTATGTCCTTACAAGATAAATGCCCAATTAGAACGAAAGGTACAAGTGAACTTGGCTAAGAGGAGGGGACTTGAGATGATCAGGCGATCGTGGATTTGAAGAACCTATAATATAGTTCCTACATATTATAAAAAACCACGAATCGCTACTGATCCGATGAAGATAGAATTGTTTCAGAGCCTATACTTTAAACCCATCCTTAGAATATCATCTTCATTTGATGGAAAGCAATGATAAACCACCATCAGATCACCTAACCCAAGGATCTTTGGATAAAAAGCTAGCCTCCGGCCAGAACACCGATCATAACTTGCGTGTAATAATTATTGAGTATGTTTATTTTTATTTCAAAACGAGTGGCGAGGTACAGGAGGGTGGCCGTGATAAATTGTCATTAACATATTCTTTTTATCTTGCTACGGAATAGTATCTGGATTTTTTTTTTTTTTTTTTTGTCTTCTTATGGACTATACAAATATCTATGAAGTCAAAGTCTGAGCGATGACGTCCTTCTTAAGAGGGCTCCTCACTCCAGCACCCCCTATTTTTAACATTTTTCAAAATATTTAAGAAACTAAGAGTACTATTAAAACTATAAATTCATAGCGCACTAGAACTTACAAATTACTATGAAATGCAATGGACAGCGATCTCGAAATCTTGTCGATTGATGAGTGCTCAGCCTTCAATTAGATAATGACGTCATAATCTTTAAAAACGTATCACTCGTTAATGGACAAGATCTCGAGATCGCTGTCCATTGCATTTCATAGTAATTTGTAAGTTCTAGTACGCTATGAATTTACATTTTTATAATACTCTTAGTTTTTGAAATATTTTGAAAAGTGTTAAAAATGGGAGGGTTGGAGCGAGGAGCCCTCTTAAGATAGTAGTAGCTAGAACGGCTCATTAATTTTAAAATCGTTACGTTATAATTATGATAAAAAAGTACTCAAAGTTAATACAGAAATAAAATGAAATTATGTATATGCAGACCTGTCAACTCTCACGCAAAGTCACACACACGCATTCAAGCATCAGCTCAAGCTCTCACGCAAAGAATCTGCAAACTCGCGCATTTTGAGAAAACGTGAAAAATTTAACGCTTGCACTGTAAAGTGAAGCAAAAACAAACAAAAAAATGGCTTTCTACAATGGCAGCATTGCTAGACATTGCGGATAACTGATGGTAACAACTCGATAGCAGCGATTACTTGGTATAAAAACCTGTGAGAGAATGTGGTTTAGAAGAACTCTTAGCGTTGGCCGGTGTAAACCTTCTAGTAAGCTTCTAAAGACTGCCAAAAAGAAGCTAGACACCAAGTTCTACAAATACCTCTTTTTAGTTTATTTATTTAGTTTAGTTCCCTGTTGAACTGATGATATATATATATTTCTTCGTTCCTCAACATAGTGGTAGATCGTAAATGTATGGTATGCAGTGTCCGATTTGTACAATTTCCAGAGCGTAGAAAACCGTATTTTATATCCGTTCATATCTCAGGCTTCGGAATATTGTGAAAAACAGTCAGGGAAATTTTTCGAAGAGAGGGAAAAATCCCAACCATTCCCCGCTTCTAATCGAGCCCTAATGGTATGTAGAAGAAGTGTTGAACTGATCAGATCGTAAACTATTTCAATAACTTTAAAAGCTGTTAGTTTAGTTGAATTTTTCAAGTAGGACCTACTCCGAAAACTGAAAATACTTGATACCGTACGCTATTTTTTTTTCATAGTACTTTTGTGATAATTAACGTCTGTATTGTAACTCTTGGGCATGTATTTAGTTTCTCACGCAATCTCCCGCATTTCCCCCTTGGTTAGCAAACCTCCCGCATTGTCACTTCTCTAGGTTGACAGGTCTGTAATCTGTATGTGTAACCTTCATTAGACCACCCAGTCCTTAGTAGACCATCCTTATCAAAACAAATCTTTCAGAAATAGAAAGTGTAAATATGGAAGGAAACAAAACCTTTCTCCCTCTGCACCTGGGACACTTTTCATACCGTACTTGTCATGTGAGAATTTCAGGGCAGAGTTTGTCCCAGAAATGAATTTTCCGTTGTCAAGATTATTATTTTTTTAGTAGGGGAGGGGGTCGTACATGTTCGCTTTTGGAGATCTTTTTTGTTTTCAACATTCCTGCCAAGATTTTTGACTGAGGAATATTTTCTGTACACACAAAAATACACACACCTTTTTCTTGGTATTTGTACCTCAGAGTTGGACAACTGTCAGAGTTGTAACGAAAATGTGCTTTATTTGAAGTCCATATGCTTGTTTCGTTATCATGTCTTTGATTTGCTAACAGGTAAACATTGTACACAGAATGGTTGAGGTTTGCCTTTTAATTCACTCTACTAAAAGCTTATTAATTTCCTTTCAACGCTGAAAGGGGTTTTATAGTTGTTCATAATGGCTGCACATAAAATATTAATTCCACATTGATTACCCTCCAGCTTTCTCAAACTCCTGCTGATATACAAGATCAGAGAGAAAATCGATAAGAAAATTCTGTTCGTCCATTTGGTTCACCCCGCCCCCCATGATGGTGCCTCTGATAAGTGACGTCACGGAGTGAGTCACTCACCCTGCCTGGGACCTCGCCAGATTCTTTCTTTGCCTCCATCTCTGTTTGTGTGTGTGTGTGTGTCGAAAGATGCTGTAGCTCACTCAGTACGTCTCAGCAGCTGCCCAGAATGTTTGTTACACTGTACCCCTCGCCCCTCCCTTTTCGTCCTTATATCTTCTTGTGTCTATGGTGTACAAGCGATGCATCAGCCATCATGTTCTTTTGCTTTGATTGAAAGGGGAAAAAAACTTCCCCTCGATCGTGTGTAGCGCTGTATAATAAAACCGTTTACACACCCACACTTGTGGTGCATTCAAGTATTACGAAATAACATTTTTAGTCAGTTTAGACTCCCTCCCGCTTGTAAGCAAAAATAAGCGGATATTCTACTCGGGCACGTATCTAAAAGTTGTTTTTCGGGAGATTCTACGTGCTTCCTGGGGGAGAAGGCATGAAATGTATATTAATTTATTTTAATTATGCCTAAAGTTATAGTAATTCGGCATAAAACTGAATTTCGGGGAAGGCAAACCCACCCCCTAAATGCTCCCCTGATCCCCTTGTGCTTACGGAATATTTGTCAAATTTCTTATTGTTATTTCGTATCCAAAACACTGCAAATCTACGCTAATATGTTTTTAAGCGTGTCTTACGTAAGTATTGCTCTGATCCCCCTCCCCTTCGCCATTGTCACATAAAATAATCAAAGTTTGAACTCCCTCCCTTAAATGCTTACGTAATATCTGAACGACCCCTTCCTTATCCACTGACACCGAGCCGTCGTATAGCTGAGTGGTAGAGCGTTGACGTAGTATTCGGGAGGTCCTGGGTTCGATCCCAGCCGGCAAATGCCGGGATGGCACCTTCAACGTAGGCCTTGGTCGACACCATCTCGTATCCTTTCCCCTCCCCTGTCCCGACCTGAGCCTTAGATGCCTTCTTTTATTCACAGTGTACGTGCGCCGTTCTTGACCCTCTCGCTTTGGAAAAATTCCTTGGCAGAGCCGGGAATCGAACCTGGGACCCCACCAGAAGCAGTCAGCGACAGTAACCCACTAGAGCAGCGGGGCGGTCTTACACAAGGTATATAATTGCGACAAATAAAATCACAAACAACGTCAGAATTGGAAGAGAAAAAGTATTTTCAGTAATCCTGCTGTGGCTGAAAAGTGTATCAAAAACACCAAGAGATTTCTTTTATGTGGTTGGAGGGTGGTTTTCACACCTGCGCAGGAAGAGAAAACTGTTTCTTATGGTAATCAAACATGGAAAGATCAAGTGGTTCCAGCCGCTATTTTAATCAAGTACTTTAAAGAAATGGGAAATATTCTCAGTGCCTGGTGATTGTGATCCCTAATTGACAAATAAAAACAGTTATTAGAACATGGCGTAAGCCGTGGGAGTAATTTTTTTCATGTTTTCGGGGTTGTAACAACCTATTTCTGACCTTCTATACTGTTTTGATGTACTGATTTCTTCAGTGGCAATTTAGTACAGTCACTAAGACACTGGACTGCTAAAAAAAACCTGTTCAAATCTCGCTTGAGGTTTCTAATTTTATTTTATTTTCCTAAAACCTGCAAAGTGGCCGTTTTTTTATTAACCAAGTTACAGGAAATTTCCAGGCAGTTAGCCTAGCGTTCTGCAGGAATGTATCTCAATTTTTTATCAGTGAATTACGTAGGAAGTATTCCAGAAAGCCAAATGCCGACCCCGACGGCGACTCGACCAACTAGTGGTCGGGAAATAGTTGGGACAAGGTCGGCGCGACTCATAAGTGACGTTTGGTCGTCAGGACATTTTCCGGTCCGCCGACTTACTGGCTTAGGGGCGTAACCCAGCCCAGCACCCGTCCGCCAATATCGGCGAAGAAAGTCCATAACCATTTCAAGAGTTCTATCCACCCGAATTTTATTTTCTTGTTTGTTCATTGTTGAAATCGCTTGGTTGTTATTGTGAATATGAAACAATCATACCTATAACAATGAAGCTTCTTCAACAATGAACAGAGAAAAAAAGGAACAATCGGGACGGATAGAACTCTTAAAATTATCAACTGTCTTCTCTTAAAGTTTGAACTCTCTAGGCTTGAATTTCAATTAGCAGCATTACAATTCCCTGAAGAAAGAACATTAGAGGCATACGGACTCACGGAGGTAGTGGTAGTGTCGCCATCTAGTTTTAGAGATGGTTGCTGTACACTATCTTTAATGACATCAATTTCCCTGAAGATGGACTCTTTTGGTTCCGAAACGTCGGAAATACTTGTTCCTTCACAACAGGGATTCCACCAGGATTTTCAGTTTACGGGGTGTAAAGGCAAAATTCATAAGGTTTCTATCGATTCTTGGCCGCAAAAATTTTAAGGTTGGATTGTACTTGAGAATTTGGGGCTGACAACCCCACAAAGGGAGGCCTGGCAGCATCTGACTTACTTGCAAACGAAACGTTTCTGGAACCACTTGAATCTTTTATTTCTATCAGCTTGTACTATGAAATGGTGTACTCCGCATGCGTTACATTTGTACCACCCACTTTTATAACCAATAAAGTAACCAAACAAAAATGTTGAAATAGAAAAAAGACACCTATATTGTAGAACTGCCAACTGTGACTAGGAACACCGTTTCCTGTCCAGGCAAAAATTAATCCATGACTGGGACGTTGAGAGTTCCGGAATTTACATTTGGCTATTAAATGTAAGTTAATGTCAAAAATATCCTAAATTCATGCGTTCGGGGTTTCTGCATATCTTCATTTGTTATCGTTGCCCGTATTCAACACTGACATAGTTTAGCTGCCGAAGCAATGTTCAAAAATAAGGACAAAAGACGAGGAAATAAATTTAAAAAGTAGGACATTGAAAATATTCATAGCTCACAAAATGTACAAAAATACACAAAATAACAAACGATGATTCATTTAGTTACTTTAAAAGAACCGTGTGGTCAGGGATTCCGCAAGAATTTTCAGTTCGGGGAGGTGTACAGTCAAAATTGGGAATTTAGTAAGAAATTTTGAAATACAATTTGCTCGTTTTTTCTTAACACAAAATATAATAATTGATCATTTTTACATGTTCTTACAATATTTCCCTAATACTTAATTAACTTTCTTGAAGTTGAATAAGTTTTAACGAAAATTATTATTAATCAAATTATTTGAAGTAAAAGCGCACACTGAACATGCGTTTCGAAAAGTTACGAGAAACCCAACAGATGGTAGGCCAGTCGCAAACATTAATTGTATCTTGCTGCTTAGATTCAAATTACATTCACGAAAAGAAATTCTTAAGGAATTCTGAGTTTCATAGATATCAAAGTGACTAAATTAATCCAGTAAACGAATTTTCTTAAAATCGAGAATTAGATAAATAGATTTTTCGCACCCGCAAACGGTTCATTTAGGTAGACTATCCAAAATCCTTTGATTCGTCTCTAAGATAAAATATACGATATCCAACTTTTGTTTTCATATTAGTTATGTATTTGTTATTAAAAGAGTTCCATAGCGAGCCACTATCCAACATACAGTATTTTCCAAAATTGCTTTTGGTGTTTACATAATTTTGAAAACTCGAAGCACTGCAGCCCAGGGCCCCGCCGAAGGTAAATCAGTAATCTATGTAAATAATACCGATTACAGAGGATAAGAAACGGTGACCCTAACAGAGTATCTCAGGGCTTCCAAATAGCAACAACGATATCCAACAAAAGATGGCAGCACTGCCTTGATCGCTTGATTGTTATTGTAAATATCAAAACCTATAACAATGAAGCGATTTCAACAACGAACAAAAAATAATATTAAAAATCGGGATTGATCGAACTCGTGAATTGGTTATAAACTTTCTTCCCTGAAAGTTAGAACTCTCTAGGATTGAATTTGTAGGAGCAGCATTGAAATTTCGCGCAACGATAGAAATACATTACACATATACGGAAATAGTGCTGCCATCTTTTGTTGGAGATCTTTACTTTACATTAACCTTAAACGAGCATTGAATCGAAGGAAATGGACGACCAAAAGTTGCCTAAAGACCATAACTAAATTGATATTCGAAGAAAGTGGTGTGGCTAAGTGGCGATCCTTAAACGATTTTCACTAACTCTGCCAGGATTTTCATTTTGGGAGGGTTAAATAGAGTTTTGCAAGGGTCAATCGATTTTTCAGCATATTTTTTTTTAAAGTTGTGTGTGTGTGTGTGTGTGTGTGTGTGTGTGTGTGTGTGTGTGTGTGCTGAAAAACTTCGAGGGGGGAGTCTGGTACAATCCCTGAACTCTGCTGATAGACGGGCGTTCAAATAGACGCATGCATACTCCCTCCCCACCCACGTGTGCGTATGTCTTATTTTAGGTTTTGCTGCATAAGTCACAAGAAATTATCCGTTTTTCTGTATTAAAAACTTTAGATCCGATATCCATTATGTTAAACGTAATAGGTTTACATTTGATGTTCGGGATACACAAATAACTTGCTCGTTTTCTGTATCAGCCGCGAAAGCCTTGAATCTCTTTCCAAATGCAATGTCCAATAATCTTTAATGAAAACAAAACTCGTATTCAATTTTTTAACTTTCTCTCTTCTATTTTCTATTAATTTACTGCGTATATTTTAAACTGTTTAATATATTATTATTGTAAGATTTGACAAGGATCAGGTGGAAGTGTAGTTGTTAGCTGAATCGTTCCTGACGAAATAAAGGAAATTATAAGTTAATTACACATTAAAACTACACACTTTTCCTGACTGTATTTCGTTGTGCTGAAGTCGCATTACGTACTATTTTGTCATAAATTGCATGCATGTATAGTGAAGGTAAGGTTGTCCCCTATACGATACACACGCGCTATCAACGGCGAATGGGGGATGTGGAGTTAGCGCTCCATATATTCTCGACCTACGGTACGAAGTAAGGGTGGTCAGTCCCACGGTTGACCGCCTTTACCTTCTCAAGATGCCCAGGAGTACCAAGGACACACTGGTACTTAATTTGATAGGAGGCTGTGTAGGAAGATATACACTGCACTGGCGTAGTACAGCCTTGTAGTTCACAAACCGTTAAGGAAATATAGCAACGTACAATGGTGAATGTAGAATGGTGGGAAAGGGACGCCATCGTGAAATCCGTCATATTGGATGAAGCTCTTTTTTTTTAAAATGGCAAGTAGGTCTTGTGATATATCAAACAATACGAGAATGTTCCCAGAAAGCTATTCCATGTGTTAGATTTGGCCTAAGTGTTACGGTGTCGGAATTACCTTCACTGAAAATTTGCAGTAAATGTGTTCATTTATTCAGCAGTGTCTTAACTTCAAACACCGTAACATTTAGTTCAAATCTAACACATAGAATGCCTTTCTGGGAACATTCTAGTATTGTTTGATATGTCGCACGACCCACTTGAAATTTTTTAAAAAAATACCTTCATCCAATATGGCGGATTTCAAGATGGCGACCACGCTGATTATTCCAAAATGTAGTCCTTTCCCATCATTCCAGATTTGTATACTACGATGCTTCATTTCCTTGACGGTTTGTAACTACAAAAGTGTAATACGACCTTTGACTCACTCTATAGTTACAAATATCCAAACCTGCTATTCTTTAACTCAGCGCTCAATATATATATATATATATATATTCGTACTCATCTTCAGAAAAGTTTTTTGGCCATTAATTTTGTTTCTAAAGTGTGCATACGCATACTCGCATTTCTTTCTTACATTGAGAATGAAAGTACTACTGAATCTGCTTTGTGGATCAATGAATGCCTCGGTTTGTTTGTGAAAAGCTGCTTAGGCGTTGCATTGTGTCATCTGTTCTATTTCTGGTGCTTTGGGATGCAGAGCATGAAGATGAGAGTTATACGATGTGAAGTTACTGCTAATCATGATTCTGGTGGGGGAGAGTTACGCTTCACATGTGTGTCTTTGAGTGTGGGATGTCTGTCGATGTTACTTAATTGATTTTCCCGACACAGTTCGAGTCAACTATAACACCAGGCATCATGGTGGAGTGACAACTGCTGTTAGGGCAACAATTTTCTTTTATCATGGCCTTTAAGCAGTTTTGGCTCAGGCCGGAAAGAGGATGTGGGAAGAAAGTCGGCCAGGGCCTAATGTGAAGGTATCGTCCCGGCATTTATTTGGTGTGACTGAAGAAAAACGCTTAAGAAACCTTGGTCTGTCAGTGTAGACAACTGAGCTTCGTCTGCTTGTTTAAGGTTAATGTAAAGCAAAGATCTCCAACAAAAGATAGCAGCACCATCTCCGTATATGTCTAATGTATTTTTATTGTTGCACGAAATTTCAATGCTGCTCCTACAAATTCAAGCCTAGAGAGTTCTAACTTTCAGGGAACAAAAAGTTCATAACCACTCCAAGAGTTCGATCAATGCCGATTTTTATTTTCGTTTTTCTTCACTGTTGAAATCGCTTCATTGTTGTTATGGATATCCAAACCTATAACAATGAAGCTCTTTCAACAATGAACAATAAAGAAAATAAAAAATCGACACGGATAGAACTCTTGAATTGGTTATAATCTTTCTTCCCTGAAAGTTAGAATTCTCAAGGCTTGAACTTGTAGGAGCAGCTTTGAAATTTCGTGTACAAGAGAAAACAATTAATCAGGCACAAGAGAAAACAATTAATCAGGCACAAGAGAAAACAATTAATCTTGTTTGTCCACTTTGTCCAAACTGTCCAACACACATGTGGTCGCTGTGCGACTTGTTTTGACTGCCCATGTAAGTTAATAAAACATCCTATAAATACATATTATTTTCTGTAGCTTAAGAATTAAAACAAATCACAAACCTAACCAAACAAACGTAGAAAACTGAGTGGAAGTGGACAAACTAGGTTCATTGTTCCCTTTTCCGGCTTGAGATACTATTAACTTGGTTTGTAATGCAATCGATCGCTCCGGTACATTACATTACAGCTGAATGGAATCGACGTATTTAGAACACTCGAGCATAGTCCTAATTCGGACACAACCGAAATTGATCCGCTTATTTCGTTGATTGGAGTTTAAATTGTTTGCAACAGCCAGTGAGCTCTAATTGAAATACAGCTCAGTAAGCTCAAATTTATCGCACTGGAATGCTCGATCGCATTACAAATCAAGCTTTTATCTGAATAGGTAACTTTGTTTGACCACTTCGTTTAACTCAAAAGGAAACTAAACTTCCAGTTCTACACTTGGTCTCCATATATTGCCCGTTCTTTTATTCAAATCTTTATTCTTGTATAATTAACTTCAATAAATGAACATTATTTACAGAATGTAGTCTCATATTTTCTTACGTTAGTCACACAAGGCTAACCAGGGATGTATTTAGGGCCCCCTAAATTAAGATATTTTTGTTGTAGAATTATTACAATTTTAGGCAAAATTATATACAGTTTACTTAAATTTCACACCCAGACAGACCTCGCCCCCACACGGTGGCGCTTGACCCCCCGAAATCAACTTCTAGATACGTGCCTGGGATAACCAGCGTAAAAAAAAACTGATTGAGTTCTGATAGTTTGGTCTATTTTTTTATTAAACTGGAAATAGACAAAAAAGTTTTAATGTCTACTCTTGAGTCTTACTTTAGATCAAATATAGCTTTCCTGAATCGTTAAGTGGAGCTCAATGTTAACAGTAGTTAAAATACAGGATTTACGTAGTAAGCCATTGATGAAGTAAGCCTCCATTTATTTCCCAAGTCTGTTTAACTGTAAGTTTAACTACATTTTTCTTTTCTTTTATTTTCAGGTAAGTGCACCACACATATCTTAAGACCATTTTGTGGGTAAGTAAAATTCAAAATTGAAACTTGTACATTTGTATTTTATTTGGAAACCAAGCAGTACACTCACGTGGAAGAGACGTCATATTTTGGTCGAAAAAAAATCAAGATCAAACGATTGTTTTGGACAGATTGGTACATTTATATGTTTATTTGAAACAAATACCAACAGAAACAAGCTATCACTGGAGGAATTTTACACACGTTCTTTTGTTTGGGACATTTACCAGTCATTTCGACGTCTTTTGCATCAATTTTTGACCAAAATATGACGTCCTTTTCAAGTGCGTGTAATGCTTGGGAAATAGTAAACTAGTTTATTTCATGTTTCCACCTTTTCAAAAAACGTTCATGTCTTGTACATGAAATGACTAAACTTTTGATCGCTTTCCCCTTCGATCATCAGAGCCGGATTAAGGAGGTGTCTAAAGTGGTGAAATCCAGGGCCACCGCTCCTTTAGGGGCTCCGCCAAAGGTAAATCATTGACTTTTGTGATTACAGATGATATGTAACAGGGAACTTAACAAAGTCTTTAGCCCAGTGCCCCCAAATAGCTTAATTCAGTACTGGTGATCACTATTAGAACCCAGGGTTTCTGCAAGGATATTCAGTTTGGGGGGTGTAAGAAACATTTTTGCAGGGTTTATATCGATTCTTAACAGTAAAAATTCTCTCAAGTTGGCGATCTGTGTACTCGGCGATTTGGAAGGGTGACCTCCATTGGGGATACTGTGAACGAGTCGATGTTTGATCACTCCTGTACTTGTTCATATCTGATCACTATTGGAAGACATTTTTAATGCATCTCCACATAAGGGGATCGGACGCCACAAACTAGAGATCGGAATTACCATTGATTAAGAATATTTCCAATTTGTGTTCAGGTAATCAAGATGGCGGCAGGAAAACACAGCATTGGTTGCGTGATGATGACAAGGAAGTTTTCTCTCTACGCATGCGCGTAAATCACACTGGAACTGGAAAATTGAGTACTTCCAATGACGTAAAAGAAAGAACGTGATACGTTTTCCAGATTACTGCCGATAACTGCAAATACTGACATTTCTCTGAAATATTATGGGATATATAAAGGAACTTCCATAGAAGAAAAAAAAAAGTGCAGGTGATGAAGTTTCATCAGGCTTTTGTATAAATGTCATGTTCATTTTCAAGAGAATAATTTAGTTAAAACACTCAACAGAGAAGCTTTTGTTCAAGGCGATAATTGTATTTCGCACTAACAGACAAGAAGGGAGAGAGAGAGAGAGAGAAAGAGATTCGCGTTCATATAATTATATCTAATAACGGGAGAAGTTTCGATGCTTGGTTATTACATTACGGCTGGAATTATCCCATAACAAAAAGCAACTAAACTCTCTTAATCAATATTACGAGGAAGTGAGAGCTTTAATTTCGACGCGGTAATCACAGTGATTTTTTTTTTTCTTGTTATGGCTGATTTTCTTCACAAACAAATGGATCTCTGTCACTGAATCATTCATGCAGGTAACGTTTAGGTTGCGATGTCCTGTAATCCAGCTAGTCAGGAAAGGAGATTGGGTGGTGGGCAGGACCACCACAAACTGCAGGGGCCACGGTAAATTTACCGGAAATTTTTAACAATTTGGTTACCCTGAAATTTGAAATGTCAGTTTTTATTGTCACTTGTTCATTGCATGAAAATTGTGAAAGGAAGAAGAATCGTGGAACGTCGTGGCTCAGTGGTAGAGCACTTATCCCTGGTGCGTGGGTTCCTCGGTTCGATCCCAGCTCGTGCCAAGTAGGTTTTGTGGTGGACCAGGGTTTCCGTCAGGATTTTCAGTTTGGATGAGTGTAAGGTGAAAATTGGGAGGGTGTAAGTGGAGTTTTGCACTGTTTCTATCGATATTTCACCGCAAACAAATTTAAATTAAGGTAGTGTTGTTAACAATTTTAGTAGAGGGGGCGTGTTGTCGAGAATTTGGTGGGGAGTGTGTGTATGGGTTTTCACGGGGTTCTCCCGTTTTCCACTTTCTTCATTCCACCAATTCACTCATCTTCATTCATACGGTTTAAGCCAAATTTGCTTAATTGTCTTACAATAAATTCAAGGAAGGAGTTTATTTCCCACTTTATCAGGGTTGCCAGGTCTAATCAAGTTAAAAATTTTCGGGCATTTTTAACTTTGTCCTTTTTCGTTGAAAATGACATAGTGAGGTAAACAAAGGCACTTCCTACTAACACTGTTGCTATGGTCTATTGAGAGAAGCTTCATTTTCGAAAAGTACCACAAATACTGTTACACAAAGCTTTTAAGCGTTTACATTCGATATTTTTTTCTATTCAATGAGCAAACATGTAGGCTTTCTAATGACAGCGGGAAATATTACAACTATCATTTATATAAATGGGGTTCATGCACGGACATACACATTTTGTAAAAAAAAAAAAAAAAAAAAAAAAAAAACTGTTTCGACCCTGGCAACATTTTTCTAAAATCGTGCCTGATCGATGATTCATGTTTCCTTGGTTACTATCTTAAAAATTGCAGGCCAGTAAAATCAAGCTTACTCATTACACATCAAACATCTTTAATATACACTGCTTGCCATTAAAAATGCAACACCAAGATGCCCAAATGCATATTTTGAAAAAAGAAAATGATATTAATAATGAACAATGGTATATTATTATATATACCTATTATGTATATTATTGGAGTATTCCAGAAGATCAAAGAAAAAATAAGTATGCAAATTATTATCGGGCTCTATATTGATGGTTTGTTAAATGCGGAAGCGTATTGACAAAGAATCTGTAGTTTTTCGACTTTGTATCTGATATATATATAAAATTAAAAAAGAAATAGGACGCTGGACTTTTACTTGATTTACCAATGTTCAAATCTCCTTTAGGCTTCTGTTTTTCTTTCCTCTTTTGCTCCCAGCATTGCTGAGAACTGTATGATGGGTGATTTCTTATTACCCAAGTTACCGAAAACTCCCAGGCAACTATGATTGCCTAGACTTATCCAGAAATGTTTCGGAAAAAAATTAACAGTGCAGTTGTGTTGGTATTTAATTATGGTCATTTAATTAAGCATTAATTACTTTATTTTTAGTATTTATTATAAATAAATAAATAAATAACCACTGGCGTTACAAACTGAAAGATCCTGAGCCTGCCCCAACGCCATCTTCCGCGGTTGGTGGAACTGCGTTCATTTGAGTGACGGCCGATGAGTCAGCACTGCGCGTCACCTTGACCACGAACAGACGTATCAGGGGCTTTCTAGACCAAGTGGTCGTCACGTCTTTATTCACGTGACTCCCCAGTTTTCCTCACTACACTGGGTGGACGCAGAAAAGTGGGGTGCTCCAGCCGGGAATTGAACCCGGTACCACGCGGACATGAGTCCAACATTATTATTCATCATTAATATTCAATGCATGAATATAAAAAATAGTAATTATGACGACGCGCTTTTCTATTTATGCAAATAGCATAAAGTTAGCGGTCATATGAAGTTTTTTCTAAATTTTGTTTGAACATAGATAACGTTTGAGTTGAGTATACACCCGAATTTCGTGTGTGCTATTTTAATTCTAAACTAGGAACAAATCTACATTAGGGCTAGAAAGCCTATGGCCTTTACTCTAGTAAGTAATGAGATTAAACGAATCACTCAGCAATATTGAACCTCAAATATTAGGTTCAGTATTGTTCCATTCGTACCCAGTTACTTTGTTATTGATTGCAAGAATGGCGTAACTTACGATGGAGTCAGTTTTATGGATTACACGAAACCTCTTTACATGTTCTGGAATTTTCTGCAAGAAGAAAAGAATTTTAAAATATAGTCATTTGTTTTGTGTGACACGCGAAATGCGATCAGAATCCCAGAATTAAACTCTTGGATGTTAACCAAAAAAACGTGCTTACCGAAGAGGCCGAGCAGCACCAGAGAAATGATGAGCGTAGAGGAATGTTTCCGTTAAATTAGAATCTGTTTTGCAACATTTAAGAACAGCAAAGATTATTTGTTGTGAACAGAATTCGTAACAGTCATCATCATTATTTTGATTGTCACTACAGCTGTAAACTAGAGCTCTGTGAAGTTGGAATCCTTGGGACTGTGATCTAATCAACAAATTTCAATTTGAAAACAAATAAAAACATAGTAAACAAACACTAAGATTGGTATTTTTTTATTATTATTATTATTTGTGTATGAATATGATCATGAACAACAACTAAAGTATTTTAGGTGACTCCAGACAGGCAAAACTACTAATTAATTGTCGGCAGCGCGGGTCCTCTCTGGACGTATATATATTGTAATTACCGATTGAATGAAATATAAACATTATATTGTTTTGGTGGGCGTTACAACGTCATTTATTATGATTTAAGAATAGAATGTTTCACTGTTCTGTTCATCGGTAAGGATTTGGACATAATAATTTATTAAATGATAGGAGGACCAACACTTAGAAAATTTATTTATGTTGGTTTAAATTTGGAGGTAGTCAACCCGTCGAACAACATTGTAGTGTGGATTGCCGCGTGCTTTGCATTTTATTGTTACCACCGCCATTAGAATTCAATGGCTAATTAGATTGTTTCTGAAGATAATAATTTTAGAATCAAAGTGATGTGATAACTTCTCAGTCCGGTTCAGTGTCTGATCATGTGCGAAAAAGCATTCCAATCGGTCAAGCAATTTCAGAAACATACTCACTTACAATTTTATTTAGAGAGATAGATTTATCGTTAAAATATGCAGTATAAAATGGCCGCTGTCTGCTGTGTATGAAGTCCGTCAAATACATAAATAAAACAAATATATATTTAAGAGACAATTAAATATTTACCTCAGGCTAAACATACTAAATATAATATATTTAACTTATATTAATTTCAATTCTTCGTAAGTGACGAAGGTATCTAACATCGAGTAATACAAAGATCTTATATTTCAGCCTTCTCTTTAGTATTTTATTTATTTAAAAAAAAAAAAACATTCCTATATTCTAATAAAACAGCCTATAAGGTGAGGAAATCCACGAGATTCAGGACAAAAACAAATGCCTCGAACTTTTCAAATGACCCTCGGAAATATATCATATTCTAGGCAGGAAAAGAATGTTTTGTGCTCATGCATTAGTTGTAGTACGGAATAACTATATGCTTTGAGTTGAAGGTTAGAAAAAGGCAGAATCTTTTCTTTTTCCTCCTCGTTTTTTTTCAAGCTGCAGTGCATCTGCAACAATGCCAACGACATCTAAACGACTTTTCATTGAACTAGTTTCCATACTCGCCTTGTATGTGTCCTTCAGCCGGTCATGAACATCTCTTGTCTCTTAAGAAAAGGCAGAATTGTGGCAGCGACCGTGGTGGTGTAATATACATTTTAAAAGAAGAAAAAAAGTTACTAGTTCACCTGATCTGATGTGTTGACTTAACAGTAACTGGTGTTTTACAAGTGTTCTGAATGATGTAGAAGTGTCTTGGACTACTTAAAACAGACGGAATCCGTCCACATTTCTAACACCTGCAGTTGGCTCAACCGGTTTTTGTCGTAATTAAGATAGTTGTTTGTTTGCGACCAATGTCAGTCCTTGCACCTAATTATTGGCAATTAGTATTAGATAATGATAGATTTTAAATGAACTGAGAAATCGCATGGTATAATTTCTGCACTTTATAGTTTGTTTTATGGCCTTTAGGCATCTAAGACTCAGGCCGATGGGCAAGAATGTTGGAAGAAGTCGGCCAGGGTCTGATTTGAAAGTACCGTCCCGGTATTTCCCTGGTGTGGCTGAGGAAAACACATGGAAAACCCTAGTTATGATGGTCGACCGCTGGGATTGAACCCGGAACTTCCCGAATACGAAGCCAGCGCTCTACCAATGAGCTAAGGTGAATCGATATCGATTTTCCATTGCCTTCTGTTGGATAAAGATGGTGTCCTAAAAACGGAACCTGCATTTAGCGAACCACTTATAGCCGCCACCAAATATCGAACCGGATATTCCTTGGTTACAAGGCAGGGAGCGTTACAACTAGACCCACCAGGGACATCTGAGAACTGTCGTGCTATATTTTTGTAATATTACTGAGGATCAGGGATTAATCCAGGATTTTAGTTTGGGGGGTGTAAAAAAATGGGAGTTTGTAAGTAGAGTTTTGCATGGTTTCTATCGATTTTTAACCGCAAAAATGTTGAACTTGGAGGGTGTTCTCGTGGATTTGGGGGGTGACATCCCCCACAGGAGGTCTGGCAGAATCACTGCTGATGATATAATCAGGGGTTTTGACATGCATTTACGAAAGTAAAGGGGTACTTATTGGATGGCACTAAGAGAAAACTTCTCTGTATTTTATACATGTGTACAACGGTTAATTAAACCAGAGATATTTTTTCTTCACTAGACTACGAACTATCTTAACAGCAGTAGCAAAAGAGGCATACGAAGTTTTATTTTCCTGTGTACCGATGACGAGAGAGTGACGAAAAGACATTGGAAGCGTTTGAAATGTGGATATGGAAAAGAATCGAATAGATATACTGAACACAGAAGATACGAAGTGAATAAATGTTGAGAAGAGATGGGGAGAATGGGAAGAGAAAAAGAAACAGGTTAAGACATTGTTAATTCAGGGTTACATACTGAGAGATGCAATTGTAGGCATTATTGAAGGAAAATGAGGAAGGAGAAGAAACAGCTTCTTGATAGTATTAAGAAAAATAAATCGTAGGCTGAGACAAAAAAAAGGCGCGGAGAAGCCTTAACTTGCCTTGAATGACTTGCTGCTTTCAACAGGATAATCCCTTAATGTCCTCTGAATTTCTTTTTTTCTTATACTGAGTGGGGATACTAACAGGTAATAATTATCTTTAATTCAGGTTTGCATCCTTACATCGATATGGTGTAACTGATGTAGAACTGGGTCAGGATGTGGAGTGTGAGCAGAGTTTGAACGTACTTTCTTTCGGTGTAGGCATCAACTTACACATCTAGACCCCTCAGGCTGGTTAGAGGATGCCACACAAATAACTATCTTGACTTAAGGTAATTTTACCTGATTCGTTTGCAGGGAGGTAAATCTACTGGGCCTTCCCCCCCACCCCTTCAATCATATTTGAAAATAAAAAAAAAGTATTCACAGCATGTGAAAAAGATCTATATCATGATTTTGGAAAACATTTTCATGATAAATTACTTTTTCTAGATGACACTTTCTCAATAAATTTGTAATTTATATTAAAAGCTAATAGTTAATTACAACAAACAATATAAAATGTTCGTGAGTCCTTTGTTAATAACACAGCGATCGCTAGACCTTATTTGGATGACGCTAGTTTGTCCAATGTACGTAGGTTGGTTAGTTGCATCCAATATCTCTTCACATGATATTTTAAGTAAATTGTTAATACGTAGTTCAGGCTTACAAGGTGTCGTAAAATACCTCGATTTTGAGAAAGTAGATTGACTTTATACACGGGAGAATTATGTACATCACCGGTAGAAACACATAAAGACGTAAATGATTTTTTTCAAAATCAATTTTCCAGGAGACCAAAGACAAAGTCAACAAAACAGTTCCTTACATTGTATTAATGCCTTTTCAAAACCTTAAGTAAGAAAGTAAAGAAATACTACACAATCACATACGTCATCTTGTGACACGAAAGTGAAATACTTGTTTTCAATTGCTGATATAATCTCAATATTGTATTTTTATCACTTACACCTTTATGTGTTTCTAGCAGTGTACTCTCCTATGATAAAAGTTGCTGCTAGCGCACCTATTGGTTCCTTTCGAAAGTATTTTTCTACATATTTGTCACTTCTTCTACATAGACTTTTAGAACTTTTCCAAGGCAGTAGACATTCGACTTGTAAAGCGAAACTTACCTTATTTGAAAAAGCATAAGATTTAGTGTAATTGTTTAATTCATAAGGGGGAAAATGATTGGCTCCAGTAGCACAAAATAGTTCAGCCAACGTTGTCGATGTGCGCTTTGTCGCCCATTTCCCAGCTGCATATCCAAATTGATTCAATGTTGATGTTGGTTGCGAAACTGTAACGAACTGGTCACACAAAAATTTACGGTTGGGCCAACGATGTAACAAACTATTTTTCAACGTGGCTATTTTGTAATAATTATTCAACCATGTCCGGACTTTTTAAGTCACGACGTCACCGAGGTCCTTTGTCATGAACAGAATGTAAAACAGATAGGAACATGAAGAACTTGCCTTTTCTGTTGAAAAACACTAATAAAGATGGCACCCACACAAGTCGTAGGAAATGTTGCTAATACTCAAATATAATTTAATCTTCTGGGAAGAAGAATTGAGAGAGAGAAATGAGAGACAGCAATAAAAAGTAAGGTCAAATTTTCTTTTAACTCTTATTTCTTAACAACAAGTATATCATGTTCATTATACTTTTGCAACAACCTCGAGAATTTACGTGTGAGCTTTTATATATCACACGCATCGCATCGCATCGCGTCTTCATTTCGAGTGCAAAAGGAAGTTTTCAAGCTTGCTGGGTTGTAAAGCAGGAAACAATGTCTGAATTAGGAGCTCATGTTCTTTTATTATTATTTTTTTTATTTCACCATGAACCATGAGATATTTTCTCGTGTGAACAACAGTCAATTATATAAAACGTGAAACATTTTCTTGTACTTTTTGATTACGGAGGATGTGCATTGTGGGTTTCTTGCCATCATTTTTAACACAGATGCCTTCACAAGATGGAACAAATGTTTTGAGTGTGTTAAAATGATGCTTTTCTTTTCTTCTTTGTTATGTTAAGAGTGTAGTGTGAATGTCTGTAGAATATGCTCAATCTGCTGAGCCGTCAATCTGATATTTATGCCTTTGTGCATGTTGAAGTTTTATTAAATTACTTATATCCTTATTATTTTTACAGTAAACAGAGTAAAAAGACAGGAATAGTTACACAAAGTTGTAAAAAAAACAGTATTACAAAATTGTTTTATTCCTAAGTTGATTACCGAGCCGCCGTAGCTTAGTGTAGAGCATTGGCGTAGCATTCGGGACGTCGTGGGTTCAATCCGAGCGGCCGACCATCCTGAGTTTTTCCAGGGTTTTTTCCTCAGTTACACCAGGCAAATGTCGCGATAGCACCTTCAACACAGGCCCTGGCGAGACACTTTCCCGAGTCCTTTCCCATTCCCTATCACCGCTTTAGCCTTAGATGTCTAAAGGTCATAAATAACATTCAATTCAAAATCCTACCTTGTTCTGTCAGTCGTCTGGAAACACCAAAAGGCTGGGAATCTCAAGGAAAAATAACTTTTTTTGAAAACTCCATTTCACTACATAATATACGTTGTACCAATGTGTTTAAACTAGAATACACTTTTTCTTACGTTTGAAGTAGCAAGTTTTCCAATAATAATCGCACTAAATGTGCTTAATAGTACCACTCGTTTTGTTCCTATTGGAAATCGCTCCAAAACCGTCAATAAATAAATAAAATAAAGCACTATCACAAACTTAGGCACTGCTAATGTCATCATCTTTGACATCACAACCGTTCAACGCTATATTTTAACGCCCGCGTTCGCACAAAGTAAATGGCATAGAAATGCATCAAGAAAGGGTTGTCGTCACATCCCCTAACTCAAAGTTTTGTACCTATGATAAAACGTCCTCTTATTTTGCACTAAATTCTTGTACTAACGTCAATTAACGTATGTATGGTTTTACATACACAACAAACACATCATGCCTTCTGTGAGTTTGGCTGACAACACGATCAAAGTCGGAAGTTTTTGTATTTTCGCTTTTTGAGGTCAAAGATTTATTGAAGAGGGAGAGATGGTAATTTGGCGACATACTACTGCATCATGAACTTGCATTGCATTGCCACGTTGCAATTGCAGTTGGTACGACGAGTTCTTTCGAAATTGAAACCTATTTTTTGTGAATGAGTTCGTATTCTTGAATGATATCCCATGTTTTAAAAGTTATTCATACGCTTCTTTTTGAATGGCCTTTAGGTATCTTTGGCCCAGGTCGTAAAAATAAACCCAACACTAGAACGAGATTACCTGTTCAGATTCTGATCCATAACACTGCTTTATTTCAGAAGACAATTACACGTGCGAGGAGAGTAATTCTTTAAGAAATTGAGTATTGATATTAAGTCTCTAACAAGCCATTTTTATTTTATAAAATCACTGTGCGATCTCTTTCTAAACCGTTGTTATTATAAGGTGAAAGAATGCTAAAAAGTTAATCAGAATGAGCATTCTTTCGGGGAAGGGGATTGGAATGGAAGCGCCAAGGCTTTTGTTTAGATACCATCCCCACATTTGTCTGGTGAGAGCACTGGAAACTCCAATCAGGCCGATCAGTGGTAGAATTTGAACCTGTGTGACTCCCTAGTGATTGTGAATGAATGGATATATGAATATCTTCAAATAACGGACAGGAAATAATTTGGAAGATCT
>JAGDQP010014840.1:0-44171 GCA_022664845.1 Lepisma saccharinum | reverse complement strand
ACTCCGTGGTGGTGTAGTGCTGCAGGGAGATTTTGGTTAAGATAAAGGAGGCGCATCCTCTCAAAAGCACTGAAGTTGGGGGGCGAGCCCCTACTCCCAGCGAAACTTCGAAATCTACCTCAGCCTGTAGGCCTACCGAAAGGGATTTTTTAATATAAAGGGTGCTCACAAAAAATATGATGACGTTTGAAAGATGTGTAACATCGTCAGTTTTGGGAAGAAAATCATAATGTAAGCAGACTCACCATTAAGCTGTCCAATCTTTTCTTTATGCTTACTTGTGCCAGGTTTTTAATTTTTTTTTGTGTACACTTGGTGGTGCCAGCTACCCGAATTTCTCTTTATGGGCGCTTGGAGGCGTGGACTCCAAAATAGGCGCCAAAGGAGGAAAATGTTTTCTGTGTACTTAGAACTAGGCTAACGCGATCCGCAAGTAATTTCTTCCTGTAAGGGTATGTGAAAGACAGTTTATGCACCAATGGCTCTTGAATTCCCTTGAAAAGGACTCATTTACCATTGTAAGATATTGATTTGGGCTCGAAGTTGGAACCCCTGTATGTCGAAAATTAAGCTTGCTTGGATAAAATGACAAAATATAAATTTTGCTTTGTCAGGAATATGTTAGTAAATAAATATTCAATTTTTCCTTAATCAATAATACATATTTTTAACTAGAAATACGAAAGAGGAAAACATGAATTACAGTTGTTTGCATACATATAACTTAACAAAATTAAGGGCTACGTGTCGCCTGTAAAATGACAAGCCATTACTTTCATGTTGCCAAGACAACTCAAGATACGACAGTACTGAAGGTAGACCAAGAGTCCTTAAATCACACCGATAGACAATTCGTCGGGTATGAAAGAGGAATAGTTGTGAGAACTTGACTCAGTGGCCACTAAATATCGTAATGAGAAAGCATTATTTCCTTAACAGTCAAGAGCGTATCGTCAATACATATAATACGGCATAAATATATAACTTATAACAAATTGTAATTGTTGAAAAAAAAAACTGGTGGATAAACCTGGCTGCCTACGCCTCCGCAACATTATTGTAGCTTCAGTGGGTCAAATCACTAGTAACGTTATCAATAGACTTTCCAGACACTCCCGCCAAAATCATAATACTGTAGGTCACTTTGAGAGACAGCTACTCAACAGAAAAGTTTTTTTTCTGCCTTAATTGGACACAAGAATATCAACACTCACACTGTCCCTGACAGGACGTATGACGTGATGTCTAGTTACATGGGTCAGTTCCCTGATTATTTTCAACCTAAATGGAATAAGGCATAACGAAGACTTAACGTAACTTTGAGCACATCATGTCTCGCTTCAGGCAATATTGCTACCATGATATTATAGTGTGTGTTCATTTTACCAGGGTGATTTTTTCAATTACTCTGGGCTAAGAAATATTTACAAACCTTATTTTTATTATATTAATGATTTTTTTTTATTATGAGAAATTTTAAAAATAACATGGTAGCCTACATAAATTAAGAGCCAGTTCTTATATCTTGTATACATATTTGCACTTTTAATTTTTTATCCATTAATTAAATTATACATAAACATACTTAACAGAAGAACACAAGATGGACAATTGAGATTGTGCTAAAAATAAAGTTAATGAATTGTTCCCTAAATCAATATTCTAAAATATTTTTGTTTCACCTATTTGTAATTTAATATTCAACTTTCTCCAAACCTATTTCTCTATAGTCAATTGTACCATAAATAAGTGATTTGATAATCAAGTGCGAAGGTTGTGGTAATATTATTACATAACTCGAACATATTGGACCACGAGTTCCATCCCTGACTGAAAGTTCCATGAGATTTACTTGCTTATTATTACTGGATAAAAGAAAATCTACCATACATCGTTATTCTTGCGTCTTTAATATTAAGTTCCATTGTTCTGTTTCTATCCCAGTTTTTATCAATCCTCACCAGTATTAACTTTCCGAAAGTTCTCTCGCCTCCTAGTAGTCATCATCATCCTGAATTCTATTTTATATGCTTTCGAGAAATGAAATTTCTTGGAAATATATTTAAGACCAGAAAGTTTCCTTCATCTAGAGCTATACAGAGTCCATGAAATAATAATAAAAAAAAAGGTGAAAAAACTATATTCAGTCTATTAATTTCGTACAACTAGCGAGGAAACCCTTTTGTTAGCTTGGTAAAGATGTTTAAAAATCAACACTAGGGATGTGCTCCAAATAATTTATGAAGGGGCTCGCCAATTTCATCAAAAGTCACTAACGCACAGAAAAAGCACACCCACACAGACGGTGACGCATAAGCCAAATACAGCGAATATATCAAAGTGCATAACAATTGAACACTGGCGTATCGTCCTTATATTTAATAATGGGAAATATGTGAAGAATAAAATGACTATCTAATGACTTAAATTAGGAAAATAAGTTCATTTTATTGATTTTTTTTTTCGCTAGCAATTTTAACAAAGGGCTGAGATTATAAATATTTAACAAAGGACTCGAGTGAGACCCTGCGAGCCCCCTCCAGCACACCCCTGTTCCCCACTACGTTTCCTCCTTGATGACTTACACACATGCATCTACCGCAAAAGCTGTGAAATTTGGCAGGAATGCATTGCGTCGTCGTCAAAGAATCCGCCGATAATATTACAACGTTCAAGAAACATTTTATTGGATTCACACGCAAGAATTTACCATTGTATGCTAAGCACAAACGGGTCGTTATGACTATGGATCTGGAACCTTTGAATGTAAAACAAGAATGCACCATGGCGTATAGATTCGCGTTGCAGATGGACTATTTTATATGGTCAAGTGCTGTATTATGCAGACTGGAGCTTGGCCTAATCGCTACCGACCGGGTAACCGTGCGGTTTATGGCGGTAGGTGAGCGACTCGAAGGTCCCGGCAAGGGCATGAGTGTGGATTTTAATGGGTAAAGGGCGAATCGTGACTGGCCGAAGTTCAAAGTTACTAGACTGGCCCATATAAACGTAAAGTTTACCAAAGTGACTTTGGCTTAATCCCTATTAGATTTATATCCCAAACTTCTGTCTGTTCAGCATATGTAATGGTTATTACGAGTAAGAAGTGCAGAAATGATTAATAAAGTCTTAGTGAAAATTATCCAGAAGACAAAAACATAATAATAACTTTTGATGTTACAAAAACTCGAGCAAAAGAAAAAGGCAGACACTTTAAATTCTGTTTAGTTAAGACAGAGAGAGAATCTATGATAAAGTAAAACTTAGAATATCTTTCGATACTCTGAAATGTTGTTTGGCCATTGAAAACCAACTTGTTCAGGTATCTAAGACAGATTATTTGGGTTCTCTTCAAGATTATTAAAATCATTATAAGTACATGGAAGTTTAAAGAATACAGTAAGTGTGAAAATAGGAAAGGGAATCCATTGGGAATGAATTTATCAAAGTATTATTTTTTATAACCTAAACCTAGATTAGGCAAGTGGTTATTTGTGTTTCCGATAATTGTTAAATCAGAAACGTGATGACTCTTTGACAGTCACAGCTCAATTTAATAATGGTTTTTAAAGCTCTGTCAACTTCTAAGAGAACTTCTTTTAACGGTTAATTAAGATTTGATTTCTTTTTTTTACCATCTACCATCTTGCTAATAACAAGCCTTCTTGTCAACAAGCTTTGAAACTTATTAAGGAGGAGTAACAAGGTGATGTGGGTCAGAAACAAACTTAAGTTGACAACAATAATGATGAAGACGAGGAACAAGCAAGAAAAAGAAGTTCCCTTAAAAATTCTTTTTCTTACTACGTCTAACGACAAGAAGAAGGCATTTAGTAAGAGACGCTACAAACCACACTGACAGCAGTGCATCCTTCTCCGATCCCTTCCTTCAAACATCATTCATTGAAAGCTGGATAGAGGCAGGAAATAGAAGGAGCGTAGCGAAGAAAAGGAAAACAGACATGCAGATGATTAATGATACGACCAACACTAAGAAATCCTCACGTCTTTTCCATGTTTATGGAAAATTGCAAAGTGGGTGAAAATAATATTGAGCGAACTACGTGTGTGTGTGTAAGAGAGAGGAATATACTGTCAAAGAGTTGAAAGTTACTGCGTAGCAGCAGATGCTGATGGATTCGAAAAGACCAAAGTGAAGAGATATTGGACTGAGAGACGATGTCTTGATTGGCCCAAAGAATAAACCAACTGTACGTAAGCAAAGTAATCAGCGAGTGCTGTTAATGGGGTAGAGAGAATAAAACATTCGATAATAGAAGATGAATTGAAAGTCGTCATGGTATGCAAGCTCGTAAAATTGCACATGCTTCTTCATAAAAAGTATCAGTTTTTCTTTCAACATTGAACACTGAAGCGTTTTCAATTTCATCCATCAGACCTCAATTAAGTTCAACCCGTCAATTTCTTTCCCTCTATGCTCTTTCGAGAAGTTGATTGGTTGATTTACAACCATTCGGATCACGAATGAAACGAACCAGTTTTGCCTTCCTGAAATTCATCAGACTGAACATAAATTATAGCCACTCTTCTGATGATAAGTTAATCGCTACAACCAGTTCACAGGAAACAGAATGACAGTGCTTTTAAGTATGTTCCGTAGCAGTAAATGCGACATATAGTTGGAGAAGGGATGGAAATCGCGAAGAATGTGTAAATGTTGTAAGTATTTATGAGTTAATATCATTGTATATGTTAGGTATTTCTTGTATTTATGGAACCAGCTTTAGCATTGATGTCAAAATAGAATAAATAGATTGATATGATGGCCGTACGCGAATAATATCATAAAACTTGTTGAAGTATATACGAGGTCATTTTAGGTAAGGGAGTTTATGCTGATAATTAAACATTGTTATTTTGGAGATAATCTTCCAAAGAAACGAACTTCCTTCCTATTTTGAAGATTTGTGTCCACATTTACAACCATACTTTCGATTCTTATTCATTCTTTTGAGACATTAACAAATTGATCAATACCATGACAAGCACAAAACAGGGGTTCCGCCAGGATTTTCAGTTTGAGGGGTTGTAAAGTCAAAATTGGGAAAGTGTAAGTGGAGTTTTACACGTTTTCTATCGATTTTACACTGGAAAAATTTAAAGCTGGGGGATGTTGCCGAGATGTTGGGGGTTACACCCTACAGGGGGATCTGGCGGAATCACTGCCACAAGACAAGCCATGCTACGTATGTAACTGCAACTTACTACAACAATAATCCATATTCATTGTGCAACTATATTTAAGAAACAACATACAATGTTTTTGATTAATACATGACTTATTTCTGGTTTGGTGACGCAGAAATGCACTAAAAAAAAGCTTTTGTAAAATGAACGATATTATGTTAAAATTAACAAAATATGGTTATTGTGGAACCAATACTCAGGATTGTTGAATTCCCCCCCAAAAAAAGTATTGTTAAACATTTAATGTTACTATAACAATACTTATTGTCTGTTGTAGACTACGAACTAACAATATTTTATTGTTAATCAATCGTCAGTATTGTTGAATTTGCAATTAATTAACTCGAAATATATTGCTATTGTTCAATGTACATACAATAGTGTGTGTGTGTAGTAATAATATTTTGGAGTTATAATAGTACATTAATAACAAAATTCCTGCTGGGAGACAGGTGCTTCAATCTAGGATTTCGACTTCTCACCTAATGGAACTACATAAGAACTTTCAGCTCCTGCACAAGTATAATGCTATACGGAACACTCATCTCTTGCTCTTAACACACAGTCTTACATTAATATACGCAACATAAACATACTTCAGTACATAACAGGAATAGTGTTACGTCTATAAAAAAAAACAACTGAAATTCATGCTAGCTTAGGAACAAACCGGAAGGAATGCTGCAGCTGGAGTTGCGCAGTGCGATGTTGCCACTAATACAACACGTATCTAGCGGAGGAGCCAATACTGTGATAGAAGAATACTTTCGCTTACTAATTTCTCTGAAGACAAAATAAATTAACAACAGCAAAATCTTATGTACGAACGGGCTAATTTTCCGCGTGACGAGATGCTGTTCTATTGAAAATAGCCTGTGTTATCAAAGATCGGGAAAAATTCATGTCTCAGCTATGTTTGTGGAACCAGAAACCACTATTATCATATATACCAGGATAGCACGAAAAATGTATAACTCTCAATATTTAAAAAATGTAATACGGCTATAAATATTGATATTTTGTGAAGTGGAAAAAATGGGTATATTAATATATACATTTTTAACAGGTTAAAAGATTTTATACGTGCCGTATATTACAACAGAATGAAATAATAATAATTATTATTATTATGCATTTTAATATATTTTAAGTTTTTTAGGCATCTGAGGTTCAGGGGATTGTGGAAGGTATCTAGGCGGCCAGGACCTCTTTTGTAGGTACCATCCCGGCATTGGCCTAGTGTGACTGAGGAAAAAACCTGCTAGGATAATCAGCAGCTGGGACAGTGGCGAATCAGAATTTTGGTGTGGGGACAGGCGCAACTGGAATGAAAGGGAGACATTTTCGATATTACCGCTAAATGATTTTTTTCAAGTGTAAATTTATCGTATATCCCCTCTTATTGCTGGAATGTAACACCAATATTTCCCAAAATTCATATTTGTCGGGAAACAAAATCGAAATTTTTCTTAGATAAATTGTTGAAATAATGCTATATAAATACATTATTTTCCCTTGAGGGAGAGGCACTGACCCCTTAGCTGAATCCGTCACTGAGCTGGGATCGGTCCCAGGACCTCCCGAATGCTAACTACTACTACTATAATAATAGTCCTAATGATAATAATAATAAACCGTAGGTACAGCATTCTGCGAAGACTCTAGGTATTGCTATCGAGCAAACGCCTCAAAACACAAGTTAGTAACTGCAATTAATATTTATTTTTTGAAAATCATACACAAGAAATCACACGTATCAATGACAACAACACACGCTACACAATTTAATTATCCTCAAAATAACAAACAGTAAACACCAACACACGACAAACATCACTCGCTTCCTTGCTTCTAAAAGGAAGTGTCGTTACCTCCAGCCTTGTTGTGGCCACATAGGTTTGGCAATAGCGCACCCTTAGATGTCAAACTTACTTGTCAACACCAAGTCTGATTTAGAAATGCGTTTGGTTCCGGTGTTCTTTTATAACCTTCACTTTATTTCATAGGTGTTCTAACTATTTTTCTGTTTCACGGTAGCAAACACATCCCAGATTTTTTGGGCAAGAACTCACCCTTTAAAGATCTGACAACATTGCTCCAGCTTTCTGCTGGAAAGTGGCTGCGTGAGATGAAGGGTTGCAAGTGGTAGTGAATTTATGCAGTTGACACCAATAGTTATACGAGCTGAATTCTTCACCTGAAGACAATTCTATGGCTGTATAAACGGTTTTTATAAGAACAGTTATTCATTGGTTCAGAAAACAGTATTAAAATACTACCGCAGGGCTCGAAAAAATCCGAGCACCAGGTCGCCATGAGGACTTGAAATACGAGTCTGGCGCCTAGCATTCTTTTTTACTTCAGTATTGTATTTCCAATTTTTAACTGTCAGTAGTTCTGATTTTTATGTTCTTGGATGGATTAAAAACAAATTAATCCAAATTGTTCAAATAACAGTGGACAATTAGTATTTCAGTGCTCAAACTACAAGACGTTCGTGGACATAAAACACAAATTGCTGCTTTGCAGGCACGTATACAGAAGTTGGTTTTGGGAGGGTCCGAGGGCTTCTGGGGGGGGAGGGTCCAATGTGTGTCTGCGTATGAAATGTATATTAAATATATATAATTAATTACCCCAGAAGTTATAATATTTTCCACGAGTCTTGGGGGGCCTGACCACCCGGACCCACCCCCTAAATACGTCTCTGCTGCTTTGTAAAACTTAACTTATATAGCCTTCAATTGTTGTAATTATCGAGATATATCCTTTACACTAAGGTAAGCTTATATTGTTATACCAATAACTATAATTTAAGGCCAAAACATTTAGGCCTATGCACCAAATTGTACTTGTCTCGCTAAATAAATGTTAGGACGCTGCCTCATTTCAGAGTTTCACTGCCACCCTTCTCAACTACCATTCTCGGTTTTGTGTTTATTGAGGAACGTCATACAACGTACGTACTTTAAACTGGATCAACAGTTTTCTTGCTTGCATTAACAAGCAATCAAAATGAATTGAACAAAATAAAAGTTAATTCAAAATTGAACAGACGTTACAACTGAAATCGGATCCGTCAATCGTAATATACTATTGTATCCGAACTACTTTGGAATAAGCATTTATAGGGATAACAAGATACTCTCATTGTTAATGCAAATAAGACTAACTGTCGGGGGAAGAGGGTCGTGAAGTGGAAATCCTTCTGTACCCCGTGATTTCGTATCCTGGACTCATTCTCGAGCTTCCCTCCGTTTCTAGTACGTAAATATTAGAATGGTGCCTTAAATGAAGGCACAGTTCGCTTTCTTCCCCATTCTTTGCAAAACTGTACTCATCGAAGAACATTGGCTAAAATTTGAGGAAGTCATAAGCTTCATAATTAATTAATTTAAAAGTGTGAAGCAAGTAAAACTGTTTCTCCAGTATTAATAATAGTAAGTACAATCAGTTATCTCGTAGTTCCTTTAGAACTTTAGTAAACTTTATTTTGTATGGGTCATTTTAGGAACTATAGACTTTGATCCGTCACGATTATACGAGTGCAATGCTTGTTAAAATCCACAAGCAACCATGTCATAGGTGGAATTTTAACCCATGACCTTGGAGACGCTCACATAAAGTGAATTGCTGTCTACATGAATTAAATAATCCGCCAAATTGTAATTTCCTACGGTGCTTTATTAAGAAGCTAGTGTGAAACGAAGAAGTATTTTAATTATTTAGTCATTGGACATTGCAGTATGACACGCTTCCAACCTGACGGAACAACATAGCAGGAAACACTGGCAAGCCTGTTCTCAGTCTGATGACGAGTTCCGGTTTGTTATCATTGTAAGGTGACTTTGAGTATAATATTTCAAATATATTGCGATGAGCATAATTAATACACAAGTATAAATAAAAAAGATATATACACATAAAGCCATACAAACATACATCGGCTTGAGCCTGTGAGGCCATAAATAAATTTAAAAGAATACAAACATACATAATTATCTTTCACGCATTCAATATTATTGTATTGATTATCACCATGAAGAACCCATCACAAATGTCACGGTTGGTGCGTTTCCAGTAACTTTGCATTTGTTTATGTTGTTGTTGTTCAAATAAGTATGGCGGCTTAATGTTCTTTGTTGATGCCGTAACGATACTAACAGTAAACGAGTACGCATGCGCAATAAATTTTCCTTTGAATATGGTTCAATCTAGGCGAACGGTGTAGATCACCCCCAGCAATCTTGATATGACCTTTCCATATTACCCATGTAAACTAATGAAAATGTCATACCAAGATGGCGGGGCTGATCTACACCCATCGTTAATGACTGAAAGTTAATGTTATTATTAGTATGGTTAAAAATATTGTAAATTTAACTATATTAAATTAACAATGCTTAATCAACATCTTTTAACTATGTTGAAACGTCGCAGATCGTAAATGTGATAATATATTTTGTTACAACAACGATAACTCTTGTAAAGAATGTTCAACAAGAACAGTGTTGTCCCTGCTAAACCAGCATTGCTTTTAGTATGACTGATGTCCTCAAAATGCATTCAAAGTTTCAAAGCATCTGATTAGTTGTTTAAATGATCTAAAAAAAACTGATAATATGAGGGTATGTATATCAGTTGGGAAGAGATTTGCATAAGATATTGATATAAGGAAGCCGTTTGTTCCCGCTGTGACACAACACAAACCTGTTTAGACATGAAATTTTACTTGGAATCTTCGCATTCATTCATGTTCCATTATATAACATGACAGCGAATAGTTTGACAATTTAGAAATGGAGCAAATGGATCTAAGCTTGTGACGTTACTCCATGAATTTTATGTAAGGTCATTTTAGTATCTCTGGTTCAGGTCGGGATGGGTTAGGTAGAGGATTAGGAAGGTATCGGCCAGAGCCTTTCTTAAGGTACTATCCAGGCAAACAGGGAAAACCCTGAATAACATCAGTCAGGATAGTCGCCCGTGGGTTTCGAACCCATGTGCCTACCCGTTGCCGCTCTGAAGTACGCGACGTTATCGTCTAGATCACAAGGGCTGGGTGTGAGGTTACTCCACTGTTTAATAATATTTGTCGTTCGATTTAACAGGTTTAAGAGCAAACATGCTTATGGAAAACATACAAAATTTAGTCGATGAGAGTGCATACATACCAGAGAGCTGTATCCTAATGTTGACAAGAGTGAATATCAGTTTCCTTACCTGAAAAGAGATAATACGTTAATTATTAACAAAATTAAATATAATAATTTGGTATATAATAAAATTGACAGTGATAGCTTATAGCCAGAGGTACTATTGAAAATTCCTCATAAAATATCATCGTCAAACTGTAAAGGAATCGTACCTCTACTTCCTAGTTGCCAGTTAATATTAAACTACAAGGGAGAAGACTACATTAATCTGACCAGCATTTACTTCCCGATACTTCTCGGCAACTGATATTTTTGTGCATTTTTTAAATTACGTTTACCAACAACATCTTTATAATGAAGTTAACATTTTTCTTAGAATTTCAAATCTCTTGCATTTGAATTCATTTATGGCCTTTAGGCATCTATGGCTCAGACGTAAATGAAGTAGGAGAGAGGTAGTACAAAGAAGTCGGTCAGGGTCTAAGTTGAAATTCCTATTCCGACATTTGTCTGGTGTGACAGAGGGAAAACTTTGCAAAACCTCTATGTAGGTACCTACATGTCTAGTGAAGCCATCTCGCTGGTTGGGATCTGCTTTTAAGGAAGGAAAGGACGAAACTTTGACAATAATAAGTAAAATAATGAGAAACCATAAAAACACAGTAAATGAAGATCACTACGTGCTTGTAGAATTTAACAGGAGATATTGGACATCGTCATTCCGAGGAACTTAGAAAGTTATAGGTGTACGGTGTGACGGGACATCATAAATTTGGAATCTGAGTTCTGTAAGTGCTCCAACAATGTATAAGTAATGACCCTACAGAAACTAGGAGGGGGTGCACACTGCACAGGTCCGTAAAAGTGAAAGTCTTTCTTTGTATTCAAATTCCTAGGACAAAGTCCTTCCCAAGTACTATCGGTTATTCCATTTTTTCGCACCTTATATTGCACTGATCTTCCTCATTGTTACATACACAGTAGTCTGATACGAAAGTCTCTGTTAAACGTTTGTTCTACTTTTGTTGCCGTACGATAACCAGCAGCGTTACTAACTTACGATGAGTTCTAAAAATAACCCATTTTCCCCTAAATAGTTCGTCTTCTTCTTCTACAAATTAGGCACGACGGGCACAAATGCTACATGGTTGGAATACTTGTTCCATAAGCTTTCCAATGATGTACATCCATGACCCTCTGATAGCTAGAAGGTGCACAGAGGACGCGTACGTAAGGGACTACAATGATTTTCAACTTCCTGGCCAGCCGGAAAGGGTTAAAGCCCCTGTTCCTGGGTCAAAAATTGTCTCAGAAAGGTATACTTTTTTGTACATTGTTTCTAGACCATAATGTAGCTTAATCCCCTTAGAGTTCTAAATTAAAAAAACAAAAACATTTTCGATACACCAGGGTGAGTGCAGGTCATCGAACCCAAAATCTAAAATTTGTTTCTGAATCCAAATCTAAAGGATCTTGTTTAGGAACGATGACGTGTGTTACAGACGAACAAAGTGGCATTGAAATATGACCTAAAAGCTTCTAAATAGAGCTGGTAGGAGCTGAATCACCAGAACAAGAAGTGTCCATGTTACCTTTGAAAGCAGATAATGCTTAAGACTGTCTTTAACTTTCTTTTCCAGCAGCTAAATCTCTCGTTTCCCTCCGGCAGACTCAATACTTAAAAGAGGAAATTGGTACGAAGAAAAAGAAGATGAAAAAAAAAGGCAAGGTATACCATGGAAAAGAAATTCTTTGAACTTTTCTCTCTGTGTGGTAAGATTCGAAAAGTAGAAAAGATGTTGTTGTATGTGTGTGTACTGGACAGAGAGAGGGGGAGAAACACCACGGGATTTCATCTCTTCTCTTTCCTTCCAATCTAAGTTGGAACCGTCTTGTGAACGGGGAACAGAATCAATTCCGCGGGCTTTTGATAAATGAAAACGCATCGCTGTTGGTGCTTAATGAATAGCACGACTCTGCCCAGACTCCCAGGCTCTCTAGCGACGGCGTCTTGATAAATTCTTACTAAAAGGTCAGAAAAACAAGTTTGTTGGTTAGCGGAACGATTTTGCCCCCCAAGTTCAAACATTTTCACCAGCATCTAACATACAAGAAGTTTGCAACAGTAAACATCGGTCTTCTGCTGTAAGGGGAATATGTAAGGGATCGTCTGTAAGCTTCACACTTTTCTGTTATAAAATAATGAAATTTTCTGTCGATGAAGGAAGGCTCTTAAAAGATAAGTTGAACCTTCTTCATCCATTTGGGCCCTTTTCCTTCTTGTACTAGTCAACGCCTTCTAATACTGAAAATGACTCTTCCACAATTTGTTTTTTAATCATACTTTGAACTACATCCTTCACACTACACTTTCTGCACAAACAGTGAATTAACTAATTAAATTCCTTCTCTTGTATTACTTCCCTATGTGCCACTCTCCTCAGTATTTTTTTCTTTACTTAACATTTGCATGTAGTTGATTCTATCATTTTCTTCCAGTTCTACATATCGAAGGCTTCCAACCATTTTCTGTCACTATCTCTAAGATTCCATGTGTCCGTTTAGAATAACAAAAAACTCAATTTTGAACAAACTAATTCATATTTCTTATCGATTAGTGTCTCATCCGTTCATGGACAAAAAACTTAAATGGATTATTCCACACCAAATCAATCAATAATAAAAAAAATGATTTTAGAGCTTAGGCTTTATAAAATGTGTGATATTTGGTAATTGTGTTCTATGCATCAATATGACGAAATTTCATGTTTTTGTAATTTTTTTGGTTCTTGAATTATAAATGGTTAAAAATGAAAAAAAAAATCGACTGATTTTTTTTACGCATTTTGAATCCAAAACTCAAAAACTATTTGTTCTGCACAGCTCAAATTTACACCATTCGTTTAAGAATTTCAAGAGAATTGGCAAGTTCAACGCTAGATGGCAGCACTGATTGCCTCATATATTGCCTCATCCTCTCTGAAATAATGAAAAAAAAATCGGGAGATGATTATTCATATCAAAACAAGGAAAAAGTTTTTTTGAAGAAATTTCAAAACATGCGTAGTTTCGGAGCTACAGGCACTCAAAGTTCGCTAGGCATCGTCACAAATGACGTCATATCTTCACAAATAATGATGTAACTGGTTTCGGCTTAATAAGTCACAAACGAAGTAGTACCTAATATTTGAGGGATGTTTACGATTGAATTGTGCCGCATAGGCAAGTTCATTGTCAATGGATAAATATATTTTAATAGAGGAAGTACAGAAACCCCATGTAAGTTGCATTCATGAATCATAAACATTGCTCAAATGGATGTATTGGGCACTACTTCGATTGTAATTTGCTAAGCCGACACGCCTTACGTCATTGCTTATTGAGATATGACGTCATTTTGTGCTGATGCTGCCCTAATTTCGAGCACGTGTAGCTCCGAAAGTATACGTTTAGACATTTCTTCAAAGGAACCTTTGAACTTTTTTCTTGCTTATAGCATAATCGCCATATTTCGTGTACGGAGCAGTTCTGTTTGGAAGGCATTTGTTCCATCTATCAGATTGGTCTTGGTTCATATTGGTGATCAATTTGATTTATTTCCTAATTAATGAAGGTGAAATTCCATTCCATTATCGCAACAACGACGAGAGGTTGTTGTGTCTGTGAGTATTGATATTTATTATTATTATTATTTGTTTGTTGATTTGCTATTTTTATAGTGCTTTGGATTTGTCTTACGTCTTAGCGTCTTCTAAATAAATGTCTATGGGCAATGTACTTGCAACACAAATGCAGCTTTAAACCATTATTTTTTTACCATCGCAATGTTCCTACCATTTCTATTACGCATTATTAATATTTCAAGGAAGATTGAAATATAAGTGTAAATTTTGAAACACCCTGTACTAGTTCCTAGTTAAATTTTTTAAAAAAATGTAAAAACTGTGCGAATTGCAATTGCTATGTTGGCATTCAAAACACCAAAATGTAAGAAAAAATCAGGAGTATTTCTTCTTTTTAGAAATAAACAATATACTAATAAATACATTCACAAATAAAAGTGACTTTCCGAATACCCTGTAGAAAATCCTCCCTAATAAAAAAAATGCTCAAGGGAGCCAGTGTTGCACCCGACATTTTTGGATTCTGTGAACAAAAATCCATAAGAAAATGTCAAAAGAACCTTGGTCACCCCCAAATGCAAGGTTCAGTCGAAATCTTATGGACTGGCTGCCACATTATAGCCTAATGCTATTACTGAATTAAGTAATATATTAATTTTTGGTGCCCTACGGCAATCATTTAACATTTACATTTAAAGCAAAAACATCAAAAAGGTTGGTATGAAATTGAACAATTTATCTGACAGGATACAGCTTTAGCACACCACGAAAATAATTTAAAATGTAAGCGCCAAACTTCGTCAACAAGTGTTGCTTTAAAGCAATATGCGTTTACAAAGTATCAAGACGATATTTCAATTTTATGTATATTCTTGCATGACAAATCTAAGAGTTTATTACAAATATGCCATCTTGAAATAGCTATCCGCTTGTATACAATTTTTCGTTTAAAGCGAAAGTCTTGTCTTTCCTGTCGTCTAGGATTTCATCCAGGCAATTTATTCATTCCTATAAGTGATGGAAATTCAACATACTGTATTAATTTTGGACCAGTTGATTGAAATTTTTATTTAAGTTTCTTTTGCGAGGAGTATTTGACAAACTTAAAACTGTACCTTTAATCAAGGAAATGTCTGTTTCTGATCATTTTATGGACAGAAAGAATCAAATTTAATGGCAAAAAGGAATACCCATTCTTTACATGATATAGAAGACAAGAAAATGTTTCAATAAAGTGTTTTCCATGTTTTCTCTTCGAGAAAGAGAAAAAAATCCTCCATCTTATCGTTCATTTAGTTCATGAAAGTTACCTGAGCCAGCGACTTTTCTCTTTGTGTTTTCAACAATTCAGACAGAAAACTTCTTTAAACCAGTTTCTCCTGTTTTTATGAGGGCTTTTCTAAGATAAAAGAAATCTCTGGAAACAAGAATCAAAGTAGAATAAAAATGTGTGAGAGACAGGAAAAATCGGAAGAAAGATAAAGCAAACATACAAAAAGAAGGATCACAAAGTATGAAAAAGAGAATAATGGAATGAATGTATGATAGAAAGAAAGGACAAGTATGAAAGAAAGCGAGAATATGAAGCTGCATAATAGTAGAGAAATTTCCTAAGTATTCTTTGCTTGAATATTTTTGGAAACAGAAGAGTTTCTGAGTTTTGTTACTCACGTTCCATTCAACTAGTTTCCTGACTTTTTCCAACCAAATGGATTAAATTTTTTAACAGTGTAGAAAGTATGTTGTAATTTATGTCATTTTATTTATTTCAATTTATTTATGTGTTTTGGCATATTTGACTCAGACCCTTACTTAAAATACCATACCGGCATTATCTTGGTGAAACTGAAAGTCAGGAAAGTCGCCCGCCGGGGTTCGAACCACGTTGCCTATCCGAAGTCCGCAAAGTTAGCACATGGACCATTAGGGTTAGATTAGTGATTTTCTGTGTGACTAGTTATTATTATATCTTGTGGTGGTGATTATCCATTTATATTTGAATACACGAATTGTAACACAAGGAAGAGATTTGGTGGACATTGCGAATAAGTTTTGTTTTATGATAACATATAATTTTAATTACTGGAAACTGGCTTCATGTTGCCCAGGATCGAAATCAATGACGAACGTTTGTCCAGTAAAGGGATGCCAAATTATCAGTTGCATTTGCTTTTGGAATTAATTGAAGTGAACAGAGAGTTGTTCGTAAAAAGGATATTATGATCTAAACATATCCGTCCAGACTCTGACGATGGAGAGGAAGAACTCTTCAACGATGTGATGATTATTTTAGTGATGATGAATACAATTCAAGAAGAAAAGAAAGGATTCTATAAAGTCCATTATCATGAATCCCTCTTATTAAATATGAACAAAACTATAATTTTCAAGAAAGGTTACATTCATAGTGAGAAGACTTTTCTTTGTATGTATTAATACTACATTCCTTTCCTGTTGCGTTTATTAATATTACATAACCTTTATTAATTTTCTTTATGTGTATTAATAGAGCAATTAAAATGTGAAATTTCTCTAATTCAGTGAAATCATGACTCCCAAAAAAGTCGATAGGTGAATAGCATACACCAACATAATATGAATTTCGACCATGTCATCCGATTCGTTTTAAAAACTCAAGTTAGTTTTCTGAACTTTTATCTCTGTCGGAAACGTTATTTCTCATTGGCTTGGCAGATTTTTGCCAAATAGTAAATTAAATATTTGGGAGAGGCTTCATCCAGTAGTGGATCGAATATATACATATGAAATATCTGAGATGTATTCAACAAGGAACTATTGCGTTTTATATCGTTGGGTAAGAATCAGAAAATAGGAGAAATATTACTTTGATCTAATAATGATCCAAATCAGGCAATTCAAACTTGAGTTATACGAGTACTATTTGAGGTATGATCGCTATCTACTATGTTCATTCGCCGCCATCTTTCAAAGCTACCATTCTCAGATGTTCATGATAGTTTCTCAAGTACCATGGAAATAGAAACTTCTATTACCTTTCATTTAAATAAAAGATAATTTAAATCGGATAATTCCAACTCGAGTTACACTACTTCTATGGAGGATGATCGCTATCCTCCATATTGAATAGCCGCCATATTTGAAAGCTACCATTCTGAGATGTTCATCGAAGTTTTTCGTAAACTGCATGGTCCATACGATAATTGGACAAAGTTTCATTTGACTCCCCCCACCTCTCCCATCGAACTCTACGTAAGGATACTGGAGTGCCTGCTTAGTGCCTAAAGACAGACGCTCGAGAAAATATTTAAATTCGTTTGTCCACTTCCAGACTAATCCAATGTGGACCAAATTTTCAATTCTAACTCATTTTATGCGCTTCTTATCGCTGTTTGGCCCGTTGTTTTATTTAAGTCCTAATTCCTGAGTTATTAAGATATTAATATACGTACTCTGCATATAATAGAAAATACTGGAAATAATATGTACGTTTCTTTTTCAAAAATTAAGACATACATAAGAAAACTGCTCGCACCGCGATATCAAACGTAAAAAAACTGGGTTATTGGAAGGTTTTCCTTTTTTGAATGTCTTCTCTGAATTAAAATACCAGAGACAGGTGAATGTTCGTTTCACTATAATACACTATAAATACGAATATGCAAATATGTTTTCTTTCTCAGTCAATAGTAGCTCCTGTGCGTGCATTGTTCTTTTTTATTGCTTTTGTGGAAGTTTGCAGACAGTTTAGTGGATTATTTCTGTTGAAGTGTTTGAAATGTCTGTGTTGAATGTGTCGGTTCTCTCAATTTTAACTTGTTCGAAAAGTGAAGTTGAATTTGCGTGCAAGTGCGCGATTAGTTATTAAAGATGTTAGTGTATTTTGGTTAAAAGCTCGTATTCCTATTCGGTACGAACAACATTGCGTAACGAAACTAGAGAAATTGTACCAGATTTGGGAGACTTGCAAAAATCAGCTAAACGCACATGTGACACTCAAAAGAAGAAAGTAAGTGATTTTATTGCGGTATTAGACGATTTATTTGTCATTCCTCATGTAAATGCAGTAGATATGACTCAGATTGAAGAGACAAGTGAAGAAGAAATTGAAAAAAAATATTGGAGGAAGTAGGATCACTTCCAGGTCAGTGAGTGGTGTCAACGCCTTCAAACAAGAAGAGAGGTTCTACTTTGTTTTTTACTATAAAGTTACTCGCTGCATTAGACAAGTGCAAAGTCAGTGATAGAAATGCAATCCACTTAATTGTTACCACTGCTGATGCCTTAGGATGCGATGTGAAAAGTTTGGTTGTTAAAAAGAACTTCCCTGCAGCAAGAAAGAAAACAATTTAGAAAACAAAAAGCAAAAGAAATTTTAGACAAATTCCATTTAGTGTCAATTAACTTCCTAGTAGTGCATTGGGATACAAAGTTGCTTCCAAAGTTAACAGAATATGCAAAAGTAGACAGGCTACTAGTAATTGTTTTATTTCAAAGGGAAACCCAATTACTTGGAGCACAAAATATTGAAGCCTCAACTGGTAAACAGCAAGCCGAAAGCTGTATTTGACACGTTGACTGATTGGGGGTTACAGATAGAGTGAAGTCTGTGTGTAGTGATATTACTGGCCCCATTCAAGAAGCGTGGTCTAAAATTGCTACTGGAAAATTCGAAGCTTTGTATGAGGATACTTATGTAAGATCTGTTGTTCATAATATACATAATCGAGCCATAGAATTCTGCATGAATTTCCTAAAAAGATAGCGTGATAGAGACGAAGACAAGGAGCTACTGAAACTAACAGCAATATTTCTTGGAGGAATACCACCTGTTGGGATTGCCTTCAGCTACCCAGGAGCATTTCACCACGCACGGTGGATGTCCAAGGCTATATATTGCCTTTAGATATCTATGTTTAGAGACCAGTTTCATCTTCAAGCTGTGGAAGAAAAGGCTCTAAGAGATGTAATTGACAGTGCTTACGTGAAAACATTATTTTTGAGCTCTTAATAATGTTGAAACACCACTTAATGATTTATGATTCCTGAAAAAGTTTGTTGAATATTCAGGTTCTGATATTTCAACAACAGCCCTTAGCAAATTTTAAGGACATCTCTGATATCTTCATCCTGAAGCAGTAGCTTTTGCATTTTTTGATCTACGTGTTCCTAAATATGTAAAGCTTAAAGTGATTCAAGCGACAAGATCATACATATAACCACAAAACTCTAAGATTTAAAAATGCTGTGAGTTTAATGGATGTTTAAGAATGATACAAGTAGAAAAGAACTATTATATAATACTAAAAGATAAAATAAAACACAATATAAAACAAAGGGTACAGATTTGTACTTATTATTACGACCAATTGTTGTATTTTGATGGAAGTCTTCTATTGACATTGTTTAAATTGACCTTGAAGAAGATGGAAGTAATTTGATGGATTTTCAATACAAATTATAAATGGTATTATACTAGTGTTAATTGTTGAATAGTGTATCCTGATTAAGAAATGTTGAGAATATCAAACACTGTGCGAGTATTCAATGGATAACCAGATGTCTATAAAACTATATAAGGTGAATTGATCATTACGCAAAATATAACTTGGCCTCAACTTGGTGCTGGCTACAAGCTTAGCGGTCAATTGTAAAACTGGGGAGCATGTATCGTTAGTTCAACATGGAAGCTTTGCATCAAGGTATATGTAATAAAGGAACTTGGCTTTATTATTAATTTATTTTATAATTTGTTATATTGTTCGAAGTATTCAACAAAAAGTAGTAAAAATGCTACTGTACTTTGGTGTTCAATATTATTTACCATTCTGGTCGGAAAATAATAATACAAGTGAGCGTTAAATGTATGGGAGTATATCTAAAGGGTACCCCAAACATAAAACAAAGAAAGCAAACAAACTAAATAACGATATAAGAAAATTGTCGACGAGAGTAAAGAATTGTACCTACAATCATTTGAATACTAAAGAAAGATGATTGATTCTAAGCCAACATTTTACAATTTTGATAATTCTTGCGAATCAATAGACAATTATTTAGAGAGGCTTAGACTATTTTGCGATTTACAAGATATAAAATAAGGGAGAACACATTTTCAGAACATGATTCCCTCCAAAATGGTATACTAACCTAAAAGAACTAGTTACCTTATCTTACACAGTACTAGAAGGAATTTTGATGAGGTTATATACTAAGCATATGAACGGGACTACTGAAATATATATTTTTCATAGATTAGTACAACAAGTTCGACAACTAGTAAATGACTATATTGAACAACCCCATAAGCAAGCAGCTAAATGCAAGTTCGGATCATTTGGAGAAGAAGCATGTAAAGAGCAAATGGTGCTTGGTGTTACTGGCGGTTCTTTAAGGAGAAGACTGTTACAAGAGAGTGATCTAACCTTCGAGAGAGCTTCGTTATTGGCATTTCAAGTTGAAGCAATTGAAGTAGAAATTCGAATAATAAATAATGCGTTACGAGCATCCAATATTCAATTAATGGAGATACACGCAACCGAGTCAGTCAAACGTGATGCAAAGAAGCCAAACAGTAATTACCAACAAGAAGAACGTATTCAATGTAAAGCTTGTGGTTTCGTTCATGCAATTCGAAAATATCCGGCTTATGGTAAATTTTGCAATTACTGTAAAAATCAAAAGCACTTCCAAGCTTAGTGTTTTATTCTAAAGAACAAAATGAAATTCTATCGCATAAATAATGCAGATTAGAACAATCATCAATTTCCTGATCCAACAGAGGATATGAAGGTAGGAATATGTATAGGTGACATCTGGGTAGGAAACGTGGTGTCATTCACTGGTAATAAGGCTTTAAGAATGTCGTTGACAGTTAACAACATGGAATTAATAATTAATATGGATTCTGGTTATAACCTAATGGATATGCCAATAAGTTGAATGCTAAAGTTAGAGCCTAAGAAGTTAATAGAACATACTTTTCTAAAAACCATATCAGGAGGCAAGGTACCGATTTTATCAGAACTGAAGGTTCCTTGCAAATAAAACGATAAAATTAGAAAATTGATTTTTTTTTTCATTACAAAATATTCCCCTCCACATATCACTCTAGGAAGACAAGGGATTACGGAGTTTGTACGTAACTGGAAATAGCGATTACTACAAGATTCTGAAGAAGAATTTGACATACATAAGATACAGGGTGTACAAGAAGTTTATGATCTGAAACAACAAACAAATTGTATTAAAAAATGTATTCTATAAGAAATCAATTGAGTAATCTGGGACACAAACAGCATGTATTAACTAATGATACTAAGACAAAAGAATAAATAGAATACAATGGAACTTGCGTCGTCAAGTAATTTACTGAGAAATAATCCCGAAAAGGATACCACACTACCTTAACAGCAAAATGACACTTCTCAGAAGGAAGAAGAAGAGAGAGAAGACAAGGATAAAAAAGATAATTTTTATTGAAGTTATTTGTAGATGAATCTGATAACATTGAAGAAAGGATAGAACAGAAATTAGAAACTGAAGGCAAACAAGAAGAAGAAGTAAATAAGGTTTCATAAGAATTACATGGAGATAGTTTGACAAGACTGAGGAGAGCCGGACATTGTGTAAAAAAGAATGTAAGATGTATTGAGAATGTAGATACATAATGAATGCTCCTGTGAATACATGAATTTCTTTTAAAAAGGCAACTATAATAGTTTACTAAGATTTTGGGAACTATATGTAAATAAGTTATACGTCAAATTTTAACTATATATGAGTAAGGTACATACTAGCTATGGAACAAAGTTAGAATAAGTAATACGAATGTACCAACTGCATTGATTGAGTTAAGAGGAAAGTAATGCTTTCAAAAAAGAGGAAGTGAATTGATAGAAGTAGAAATGCACTATTTTATAATACTAAAAGATAAAATAGAAACCATTATAAAACAAAGAAGATAGATTTATACTTGTTAAAAAAAGCTACGACTAATGATTGTATTTTGATGGAAGTCTTCTATTGACATTGCTTAGATTGACTTTAAAGATGGATGTAATTTGATGGATTTTCAATACAAATTATAAATGGCATTATATTAGTGTATAATTGTTGAATAGCGAATCCTGATTAAGAAATGTTGAGAATATGAAATACTGTGCGAGTATTCAATATATCTGGTGTAGTAAAAAGTAATCCATTATTTTTGCATGACATTGAAGGCTTGACTTACCATAGTTAGAATGATCCGATTTAGGTCACATATGCGCCGTTTTGTTCGATAACGTGTTGCCATTTGGAAGGTAATATCATGATGCCTCTCTCATAGAAGCCCTTGTCCCTATTGGCAAAAAATTGAGACAGTCGATGTTCACAACCCTCTCTTGAAGCGAATTTTTCACCAGCAAACGTGTTCGCCATCGACAGGAACAGAAGGTAATCACTCGGTGCCAGGGCCGAACTATAAGGTGGATGCATAAGAACCTCCCAACAAAGCTCTCGGAGCTTCTGGCGAGTCACTATCGATGTGTGTGGCTGGCGTTGTTCTGGTGGAAAACAATGCCTCTCCTATTGGCCAAAGCTGGCCGCTTCTGGGCTATTGCTGCCTTCAGACGGTCCAATTGTTGACAGTATAGTTCCGAGTTAAGGGTTTGGCCGTAGGGGAGCAGCTCATAGTAGATAATTTCCTGCCAATCCCACCAAACACACAGCAAAACCTTCCTGGCCGTTAATCCTGGCTTGGGCACCGTTTGCGCCGGCGCATCGCTCTTCGACCACGACCGTTTTCGCGTGACGTTGTCGTAAGTGATCCACTTTTCATCACCAGTCACCAACCGCTTCAGAAATGGGTCGCTTTTGTTGCGATTCAGCAGTGATTCGCAGATGGAAATTCGATCCATGAGGTTTTTTTGCGTTAACTCGTGTGGCACCCATACATCAAGCTTCTTTGTGTATCCAGCCTTATGCAAATGGTTCCACACGGTTTTCTGTGCAATGTTTAGCTCTTGGGCAATCGAAACAGTGCTTACATGACGGTCGGACGCGACAATGTCCATGATTTTATCGATATTTTCCTTCGATCGACACTTGGCCTTCCAGTGCGTGGTACATCTTTGACGTCAAAATTACCGGAACGGAATCGACGAAACCAAAATTGCGCGTGATTGGCTGTTACAGTATCAGGACCATAAATACTTTTCACATTTGCAGCCGCCTGGCTTGCGTTTTCGCCTTTATCGAAGAAAAACTGTAAAATATAGCGTATTTTCTCTTTGCTAGTGTCCATTTTGACGCGCGCTCACACAACACTGAGTCAACTCATCACAACTATCTGAACAGTGTTTGTAGTACGCAATCTCATCGTTTGAACGCCATCTCGTTGAACCTGATCCGACTTATACAACGCGAGATACAGATTACTGAAGCCATCTATTGGCAAAATAATGGATTACTTTTTACTACACCAGATATAATCAGATGGTCTTTATAAAACTATATAATATGTTGAATGAATGTCCTGAATTAATGATTAAGTATGGTTAGTTCAACATGGGAGCTTTGCATCAAGATATATGCAATAAAGGAACTTGACTTTATTATTAATTTATCTCATAATTTGTTATATTGTTCGAAGTATTCAAGAAATAGTAGTAAAAATGCTATTGTATTTTGGTGTTGAATATAGTTTACAACTCTGGTCGGAAAATAATAATACAAGTGAGCGTTATGTGTATGCGAGTATATCTAAAGGGTACCCTTAACATAAAGCAAAGAAAGCAAACAAACTAAATAACAAGGAATATAGTATATCAAGACGTAAGCCAATTTGTAACACCTGAAACATCGCACTCTCAATATTTGGTGTTGCCACTAACTTCTTGCAGACAGACCTTGACGAATAGGAAAACAGAAATGATTATCAGAAAGGACTGAAAATTGTGTGTAACAAATAATGTTGCTGAACGTGGAATCAAATTAATTCAAGAATACATTTTAACAAAGGATGAAAATCAGAAAGTTTCTGTTTCACGTTATTAGCGACTATCACAAAAATACCCCGATAGCAAGAAAGGAACATTCTTGGACAACTAAATTCTATTGTAAAATCTAATTTTGCTTGCATCGTTAATGTGGTCAGTATTTTCACTGTAATCTGCAGTTGACATAATTATATAATCCAATATTTTTTTTTCTGCTAACCCGGGGTTAGCCCCTCTCGAGGGTTACGCCCTCATTTCGGGATGAGTTTGAATTTAAGCATTAGTCTTTTATAATAAGGCCGCTGTTCTATGTGATTCTTTAATAACTTCTATCATCGCTTGCTTTTGTTTGTGTTGTGATTATTGTCGCTTTCCATGTATTGCTCGTAACCTGTAGGCAAATTTATTGTCTAAATTTTGAAGTGTTTTATTTATGTTGTTTTGTTTAATTTTGTTTAGTGTACCTTGAAAGATGCTATATATTGTGGGCAGTCTATAATTGAAAGTGCGTCGGCTATTTCGTAATCCTCGTGTTCGGCAGTGATGGAGTTTTTGTATATTGTACTTAGTAAAGAAAGTGGTGTTTGGATGATTAACTGTCTCGGATTAAAGCTTATGTCAGTCTGGATAGTATCCACGAGTAGTGGATGGTCATTTTGAAATCTTGTGCTTGTATATTTTAATCGTAGTTGTTCTATATGATGCAGGATGTTGTCAAACGGGACTTGGTCGTATAGTTCTCTAGTCGGGCTGGGCAGTTTAATCCGGAAAGCAACTCGGAAAGCGTGACGCTCCAGGACTTTTAGTTTCTCATAATAGAATTCTGCTGCTGTGATCCACGCTGTGAAGCCATATGTAAGTACCGGTCTTAAGAAGGCTTTGTACGTCTTCAGTATTGTTTCTGGGCGCAGTCCCCATGTGGTGCCTGTTAGTCTTCTTAGAAGGTTCAATCTGTTGTATGCTTTCTCTGTAACTTTGTTTAGGTATGGCCGCCACGTTAGGTTATGGTCAAATGTTATGCCTAGATACGTAACCTGTTTTTCTGGTTTTATTACAGTATTTTCGACCATGATGGATAATTTTTTTTGGTTTCTATGCACCTTGGATCGTCTTTAATGTGGTATAAAGACTATGGCTTGGGTTTTAGTGGAATTGATTTTAAGACGCCATTTGTTGCACCATGATACGAAGCTAGAAATTGCGGTGTTCAGGCTATTGTTTATACTTTGTATGGTTTTAGCTGCAGCCAGGAATGCAATATCGTCTGCTTATTGAAATACATGGATGTTGTTTGGTAGGCTTGGGAAGTCTGCTACATATAGAAGGTAGAGTAATGGTGAGAGTGCAGAGCCCTGCGGTACACCACTGTAGATGAAATATGGATGTGAACTGGTGTTGTTTATATTTACGTAGGATAATCTGTTTGTGAGAAACTGGTACGTGAACCTTATATATGCCCCAGGAAGTTTAAGTTTAATAAGTTTGTAGATAAGCCCTTTGTGCCACACCTTGTCGAATGCTTTTTCCAAATCGAACATTACTAAACAGGATGGATTTAGTGAGTTGTAATTTTGTACTATTAAGTTCGTGAGTCTTAGGAGCTGGTCATTTATACTGAATTTTGGTCGGAAGCCGGCTTGGTATATCGGTAGTAGGCTGTGTTCTGTGATGTGTTGATGTAATCTGTACACCAATATTCGTTCTAGAATTTTACTGAATGCAGTTGTTAGTTGTATTGGCCGGTATGAGGTAACGGAGTTTGATGGGTTTTTAGGTTTCGGGAACATTAGCGTTTTTGATATTTTCCAATCCTGGGGTATGAAGCCTGTACGTAGGATAAATGTATATATTATTGCCAGTAATTGTATGAAAGATGCGGGAGCTTCTTTGATATGGCGATAGCTTATGTTGTCTATGCCTGGTGCGGAGTTTCGTTTGTTAGCTATGGATCGATTGATTTCGTCAGTGGTTATTTCTTCAGTGAGAGGATTAGTTTCTGGCAGCGTATGACTGATATTGGGTTGAAGTGCTGGGGATTCTGGATTTAGTCGATCTACTGGGTGGCGATATGGGTTTTGTTGAGGAGGTGGTGTGAATACATCTTGTAGGTATTCGGCAAAGGCGTCGGCTTTTTCTTGGTCCGTTGTTAGTGGCATGTTATTCTGTAGCAATGCGTATGGGGTTGAAGTGTATTGGCCGGTAAGCATCTTAAACCTTTTCCAATATTTGGTCGGGTGACTCGTTTCTCCTAGTGAGTTGCAGGTTTTAATCCAGCTTCTTAGTTTGTAGGCTTTTAGGTAGTTGGTGATCGTCCTTTGAAGCTGCCTATGGTGACGTAAGGCTTCTAAGTTGCCGGTACGCAGACATTCTTTGTAAAGTTGTCTGGAACGTTTTATCATTGGTGGGTACTGTGGTGGTAGTTTTGGCTTGGAATTTGTAGTTGAGTATGTTGGGATGTGTGCTTTGCTTGCATCTTTGAGTGCCATTGTCATTCTGTCTACGGTCCAGTAGAGGTCTTCTTCTGTTACAGGTGCAGTTAGGTGACCTGTTTCTTGCTCTATTGTTTTACGGTACTTGGTCCAGTTCGCCTTATCAAAACGAGGGATTGTGCGTATAAATGGCTTTTGGTTTTTGGTAGCTTGATTATGGCAGTTTAGTGTAAGCTTTACTGGATCGTGGTCGCTTCCGATAGTGTCTAGTACTTCTATCAGACAGCGACTTGAAAGGTTAGATGATGTTATTACTATATCTGGTGTGGTATTGCTAATGGGTCGTGTGTGGCGAGGTAATTTGTGGATTTCGCCAGTAGTATTGGTAGTTATAAAGTTGCTGAATCTGGTCTTCTGTTGGGCTGTTCTGCTGTGAAGGTTTATGTCAGCCATGATAATATAGTTACGGAAGTTGTTTGATATGTACTGAAAGAATTCATATGGTATTGGATGTGTGGGTCTGACATATATTGTGGCTACTGTGATATATAGAGATTTAAAATACAGTGTTGCGATGAGATGCTCCGGTAGATTTGCTATGTTAGGTTTGTATAGCCTATAGGCTATTGATGCCTGGAAGCCTAAGAGTACCCCGCCGTTTGCCCTTAGTGCATTTGTCTTGCTGTCATTTCTTATAATTTGGTTATTTCTTATTTTGCATTGCATTTTTGGTGTTAGGTTGGTTTCATTTACCAGGAAGGCATTGATGTTCTCATCCAGTAGGAGTTGATCGAATAGTATTTTGTTCTTAGTTACTGATCTTATGAATAAGAAAGCAAGAGCCATGGCGAGGAAACATACAAGTTTATTGCTGTTTTGTTTGGCTTTATACTGTGGTTTCATAATGCGATGCATGGAAGTGTACGTACGGTCCAGAGTATGTAGCATTGAAGTTGACTTGTAATATGGATTTTGCTGCATATTGTACTTGTTGCAGTATATGAGGTCTTAAGAACGGATGTATATTTTGTAATGTAACGGTTATGAAGCCAAGCATTTGTTCTATTGTCACTGGTTGGTATATTGAAGTGGGTTGAGCTGATGTGGATGTAGTTTGATCTGTTTTTTCATGCGTTCTTACTGGTACTACAAGATGTGGTTTTTGTTCTTCAGGTGCTGGTTTTGCTTTACACTTGTAGCTGTAAGTTGGGTGCGGTTCATTGCATTGTGAGCATTTTGGTTGTTCCTGTAAGTTTGTACATTGTCGGGTATTGTGTGGCCCAGCGCAGAATCCACATTTCGGTTGTTTCGTACATTTGGCTGTTGTGTGCTCATTGTACGTTTGGCACTTTTCGCAACGTATGGGTTGTGGTTGAGTTGTTTGCGATTGTTCTACCCGGTGTCTTTTCCAGTATATCATAGCCCCGTTAGTTAGTAAGTCATCTATGGTTTTTTGCGATTTGGTTAGTACCCTTACCATGTAGGTTGGTCCTGCCTTACACATGATGCGGATACATTTGATAATAGAATATCCTTCTTGCTGTAATTCGTTGTGTATCTCATCGTCTGTGTATGATGGTAGAACTCCACGGATTACCACTGATAAAGCTGGTGCTGATCTAGGAGGTGGCATTTGTCTCGGTTCACGTTTGTCAAGCTGTGTGATCTTTGCGCTTTTCCCGAATATTTCAAATAGTTTCCCTAATAGTTTTCAGTAGGTTCGGGTCAGGAGATTTCTGAATGTAGCCGTTCCTAGTTGGGATGATTTGATTTATTGCTGCTCGTGGTATGTATTTAGTCAGCTGGAGAAATATCTGCTTGTTGTTTTGGAATTTTGTGTCGAAGTTTGATAGCAGGAAATTATAAATCTGAGGTTTGTTTGTCTCATTTTCATTTCCGAGTTCCATGTGCAGGTCGCTCTCATTTGAAGACTCACTCAGATTATGCTTTCTTTTGTTTTGAACAGGAGACCTTGAACGTGATCGATGAGATCTACTTTGAATTTTCCACTTTTCTATTACTGCTGATTGGTGAGGACCTAGTACGACTTGAGAAAGTCCGGTGTGCACAGTAGGTATGTTAGATGCCAATGTTTCGTCCATTTTATGAGAGCCAGGTGTCGTCATATTTGAGATCAGTCCGGGTGCTTACTTGGTTATAAATTGAACAACATGTGCAAAGTCACAACAGATATTAAAATGATATAAATCTTATACGTAACCAAACTCAGAGTCCAATGAATAGCTAAGGTCAGAATATTTGAGCAAGAATTTTAACTAGCCAAACTAATAGCCACAATCGATGTCCAGAAAAATAGCGAGGTCAGAATACAGGAGATTAAATCGATACAAATCGTTAACCAAAATCAGAGTCCTTAGTAATAGCTTGTGTCAGAATCCTTATACCAGTACCTTATAAATTATATAACTAATAAACCAAACTCGTATACCAGATAAATAGCCTATAACAGTAATACTAATAGTAACCCTTAAATGTCTACGGAGTCGGTGTATCTTTTAATTGCCCAGCAGCAATAACGTTTTTTGACTGGTTTCTTCCCAGTAAGATGCAATAATATTTAATGAAAATATTTATTATGTGTCATAACTGGTATTCCTATTGTAATACCGTTGTTACCAAAATTAATTTGGAAGAAACGTGATTCTTAAATTAAATAGTAAAAACAACTTTCTTTATAAAATTGAATCTTTAAGCTATGACTCATCTTCTCTCATCTTTATCAAGATCAGAACCATTTCTTTCTGAAGCGATGTTTGTGCTATCTACAGGCATTGTTGTGAATTAATTTTCTGTGAACGCGGGGTTTTGTTCTGACTTGTTAGATTAATTTTGTCTATCGAATGGTGAGGAAGTAGTTTATAGTTCGTGAGGAGTTTGTGTGTAATCCTCAATATGAAGTCTACTTCAATCACGAAGTTTAATGCCGATTGGGCTGTTAAGTACGTGTGTCTATATCATACAAGTGTAATATATTGTGGCTTGAATGGGATATTCGAATATTTCTTTGGAGAATATTCTCATCATCGGTGAGGATTGACAATTTGAGATTGAAAACTAAACTGGGAATTATTTCTCACGAGGGAACATACCCAACTGATCAGTCGATATTAACATGAAATATATTTTATTGTCTTTATTTAAATCTGCATATACCGGAAATGACATTAAAAGGCCCACGATCTGCTATATTTTTTATCCAATCATTTGTTGAAATTGTGAAAATGCTCATAGGTGCAGTGAGTGAAAAGTCGCAATACAGCCTTGTAGTTCACAAACATCATAATACTCAAATGTAGTTTGGTGGGTTAGTGCTACATTTTGGTGTGTATCATCAATCTGGCCGCCATTTTGAATTAGCCATATTGGATGGAAGTTCATTTTCTAAATGGCAAAAGGGCTGTGTGACATATCAAACAATTCGAGAATGTTCCCAGAAAGTCAATACAGGTGTCAGATTTGACCAGGTGAATGCTTTTAGAAACCATTCTGTACATAAGAATGTTGGGTACCTGGAAATTGCCCAACGTAGAAAAGTGAATCAAATGGTCCTTTTTCCGTATCAGGCATATCATACCATTAACGTAATTATTTTCTTGGAGGAAGTCTTGCTCAGTATAATTAGTGTTCAGGAATTAGGTAAGGGAAGACTCTTTAAGATTTTCATAAAGTTTTTCCGGAAGTGACAAGTTAGTTGAAATCCACCTGACATTTAAGGCAATTTTGACTTGAACTGATTTCCTTCAGTTTCCGCTTGACAGTTTAAATAGCGTAGGATCAGATCTTAAGTCTTTCATTATACATTAGTATTATTTTTTTCAGTTCTATTGCTGTCTCGAGTAGAGTCATTATCCATCGTATTCCAGATTTCTGATTAGTATTTTTTATTTTGTTTTCAATTTTTATGATTTCGTTTAGCATAAGGGTAAGATCAAATATTCTGATGTCTAGTTCATGCCACAAATAAAGGCGTATTTAGTTTCCAAGAAGAAGTTTCTTTATGCCCGAAAGTATATTTAGTTACATATTAAAGATATTACTTGATTGTTCGATAATATGAAGAGTTTTGTTATCTAAAGGAAATATAAGTAATTTATGTTGAATCGCAGTTGAAATAAATTATCGATTGGGAATAAGAGTAATTTTGTTTTGCTTATTTTTATTTGCATGTCTGCCATCTCTTACGAGATTTTTGTAATCCATGCAAAATTCTCTTTTATAAAAAAAAAAAAATAAGGAAAGTCAAATCCTTTCATTATCCTTGCAAATCAAGCTAGTGAGTAGCGTAGAAATTTCCATGCCATTGGTCATTAGAAAGAAGAGCGAAGTGAACATATCGATTATTTTTATTTGTGTGTTGAAGTGGTACAACCTCTCACCGACAGTGATGTTTTTTTTTTAATTTGGGGACGTGGGGTATGAGGGGGTTGAGATTAGTGTTTAATTTTTTTTCTGGGTTTGCTTCATTATTTTTTATTTTATAATTTTATTCTAATCTAGATAATATTAATCAATTCTCCTCCTCCTCCCCTATTTTCCTTGGTTTTGGGAGGATTGCTGTTACACTAGGTATAAGTACCATGTGGTTTTGTTCTAGTATTATGAATCTGATACATACTTTTTTTTATTTTATATCACAAAACATGCAGCTTGCTCTTTACGTTTTGTTTAGCAGTTTTTAAACACTTGTGCAAATTGTATAAAAAAAGACAACTACATGTGAGTTAATATACAGATAAAGCATGAAGATAATAACTTTAATTTATTAGATATAAGTTGTAAACTACGTCAGATGTTTGTGGTGAAAAGGTACCCCAAAACGATATGTCACACAATCTCTCATTTCTATTTTAAAATTTTGGGTCTTAATCTAAGAGAGTGAACTTCAAGATGGCCGCCATGATTGTGCTACACAAAATCAGGTGCGGTCCTACCTCGATTACCCCTATCCAAGATATGAACTCATCATTCCCTCCAGCCGTTCGCAACTTAGAAGGATCTATTATAAACCTTTGTCTCATATTGTATAGTGCAAATTCATTCAAAACTTTAGGCCGCTTACGGCACCATTAAATATTATTCAATTGAGCTAATTTTTCTCTTGAGTTACTTTAGTCTGATATGGTACCATTTTAGTGGGATGAAACTGAAAGAAAAATCAGAAGTCGAGAAATAAAGGCAACAACTGAATTTTAAATTCGGATACGGGACGAGGTTTTGGTTCTAAAATTGGAAAATAAATCCACAGAAATCTTAATGAGAAAAAGGAAGGTTCGGACTACTTGTCTGTAAATCATCAGACATGAAAAGTGGCTTACTAAAATATAAGCTTGAAGCTTGCTTGGAATACTAGCCATTCCGCTTAAATTATTTCAAAGACCAGTTTTTGGAAATCGTTAAGGAATTTGCAGTAAAAACATTTTATGAAAGCGTAGATTATTTCCACATTGTACGGAAACACTGAGTGTCAACCAACAACTTTTCATACCGGATTGAGTTCATGCGGACATATTCGAATTCTGATTTCATAGCTTTTATTGAAATTAATATTGGGAGAGTATTTTAATTTGACAGTTAGTAAGAGTCGAAGAGTGATTGATACGAAGCGATAAGTGAAATCAAGGTGTTATGTATTCCATTCTTTATGAAACAGCAATCCGCAATGCACAAAGATTGAAACGGTAACTAAAGGAAACGCAATCTTGGAATGATTCGCCTATAAAAGCTGAGAAAGAGAGTGACCATGAAATTAACCGAGTACCTGGCGTTATAACATAATTACATTTCACATAGACTTACTGTCGAAGCTTATCACACTTTATTTGAAGGTTAGAATTAGACTTGCACTGATTTCCTCTTTTATCTACAATATTCTCATCTTCTTTTCCAAAAAGAATTTTGCAATTGTTTAACAGAAAAACATAAATATTCATCTGCTTTGTGAAACCAAGTATCGCAAATAGAGAGCTACCGAAACCGATATATCATTGAACGAAGTTATTTCTGTGCTACTCTTTAGTTTTCAGTTTTAGTGAATGTCTTTCCATGAAAATATTATTTGAGATTTACATTGACTTTTTAATCTTTCTCTTTTCCCTTCAACACTTACCTCATTTGTATTCTTCAGCATAATTTCGGCATAATACGTTTTTTTCTCGTTATTTATTATCTACAACAGTCAATCGCAACGGCACGCTTTCTGACATCATAGTTTTATTCAACCGTTGCTCAGCAGCAGATCTAGCTCCGGCCCTAGTGTTGCCAAGTCTGCAGATTTCCAAACAGTTCTCCTTCCTTGGAATTGATTTGCTTGTCAGCTGATAGCAAATTCTCATTTTTTTTCTGTTTTCTACTTCTAAATGTAAAGACACGTAAAGCGTTACATCCGGTTTCTATTTCTATTCATGTAAGAAGTACCCCATGTAGGTACAATGATTAGTTTTATTAATATTGTTTTGTAAAGCTTTTGATGAATGCAAGTAGAATGTTTGTGCCATGTTTAAGGTTGTATTTCTTTACCAATAACCATGGTGTTTGAAGCTACGAAAGCTTCAGAGTCCAATGCTACAGAGGCAAGTGATTTGCCAGGTACAAGATAGAAACATCAAACCCATTGTGAAGACGTTACCGATTCTATTTTTATGCCATGCTCCAAGATCCGATCGCCTCAAAACAGCAACAACAGATAAAAACGCAGGGCTGTTTGTTGGTTAGCCCGTTACTTGTCTGTAGAAATGAATATTTCAGCCAAAAATGTCTAAAGGAAAAGCATGAAGCTCAGACCCTACATCCCACTGTTGTTGTATGGATTCTGTGATGGGGCTACAGATCGACGAGTGGAATTTACAAAAAAACAAAAGCAAATTTGTGTCTCATACAATGTTTGGTACAGTGACGGATCCAGTATTTTCTTCAGGGGAGCGTAGGTAAAATAGACCAGATACATTTTCGTTATTTTTCGGCAAGGTGATTTTTTTTTAAGTTTAATTTTATCATAAAACTTTAGAAAAGTTTATTTTGTATGAATCAGTCTAGTAACTTTTGACTTCGGCCCATCACGATTTGTCCTATATTATACAGCTAGTTAAAATCCACAAACATGCATCCCCCAGGTGGGATTCGAGCCAGCGACCTTCGAGTCACTGGTCTAACGCCTCAGACCCCGCGACTACCCGGTCGGCTTAACTTTAAATTTCCCCTCATATTGTTAAGTTTTATGATGGAATATGAAACCCCAAAAAATATATTTATAGATAAATTAGATTTGTCTGAAAGGAAATCGAAGTTTTTATTCTCAGATTGTTGAAATAATGCTATAAAGAATCATGCATTTTCCCTTGATGAGGGGAAAGCGTCTCCTCTCTGGATCCGCCATTGGTTTGGTATTCTATCTTGGTTTAAATTTATTATATCTTATTTATTTTAAAACATTTCATTTAAATTAGAAACTGAGCAAAAAACAATGACACTCATTGTGTACACACCAGAGACTCCATTCTTTCTTCCGCTTCTGGAAAGTATACCAAAAGTCCCTTAGACACAACGACAAATAAGTGTGAAGAATCAGACGAGAAATAAAGAAAAGAACAAGACGAGAATATATAAAAATATATTTGTGATCAGAGATATAAATATGGTAATTATCGAATGTACTTAATACAGGGAACATTGCTTTGATAGTAGAGAATCTCAAAATTATCCACTTTAGTATGAAATGGACAACGGAATGCTATAGCATTTACAGCCGTATTTTTTAAATATTTAAACCTTTAACATAAAGAATATATAACCACGATATGGAATAATTTAAACAAAACGATTAGTTTTCCAGTAACTACAGGTGGACATACCTGAATGTCAAATTACAACGTACAAGTACTCGTTAGTTCTATATTTAAGAAAAGAATAAATAAACTATGACGACAACGATGTTCAAACATATCACACTAAACCATTTATACGAATAAGGGGACAAAACAAAACATGATTGTGAGAAGTACGCGGGTAAAAGACCCCTATAATTAACAGGAAGATATGTTGGGAAATAATAGGGACATCTTTTAACCAGAAATATTAATACATTGCTTGCCATTAAAAATGCAACACCAAGAAAAAGACATCGGATTAATGCAAAATTTGCAGAATGTGTAGAATATGGAAAGATAAGCAACTGATTCACCATGACAGCTCCGTGACGCATCAGAGTTGCTGTGTGTGCCATCTAGGAGCAGCAATCGGAGGCAGGCCAGAGAGTTACAGTGTAGTGGTAGACGACTGTTGGTATGATATGAGTGTGTGTATATGATCGAATTATGCCTCATCGTCGAATGCGGCAGCACTGCTAGCAAGATTCCACCTTTGATCGCGGAAGAATTATGACATATCGCGAATGCGGTTTACTCTTCCGCGACATTGGTACCCGTATTGGATGAACTGTGTCCACAGTACAACGTATATGGACTCGATGGCCCCACTAAGGCACTACACAACGACAAGCCGGATCCCAACGACCGCTCGATACCACGGGCCGCGGGGATAGACAGTTTGTGCGTACAGCTCTGGCGGATCAAATTGACAAATCTCGAACACTGGCGCACGCACTGGCATAAGTTGCACAGCACCTATGTCACCACGAACTGGCAGAGCGGGACAGACTTGCATGGCGCCCATTTCTGCGTCTCCCGCTTCCGTCTGCAGCAACTTTGATGGCCTCATCCGTATCGAGCGGTACCGTGGCACTAGGCTGGGCGACGCCTGCGTTTTGCATCACCACGTCGGTCCGGCACCGAGTATTATGGTGTGGGGTGCCATTAAATTCCGTGCCCGTTCGTGTCTCCTACGCATTGACGGACATGTGACCAGCCAAACGGTACATCAACAGTGTATTGGGCCCTGTTGTGATCCCTTTAGTGCAGGCCCTGGGGGATGACATTCCAGCAGGATAACGCATGTGGTACGTGATGTCCTAGCCTTTCTGGATGGGCATAATGTTCCCCTGTTTCTTTGACCGGCGCGTTCACCGGATCTCTCGTCGATTGAACAAGTCTGGTCCATGACTGCACAACTTCTCTTACGCTAGCGATCTCCCCCAGTTACAGTTAATGAGCTGTGGCATCGTGTCGAAGATGTTTGGTTTGCCATACTCCAGGAACCATACACCCACGGTGGGCATACAGACTACTGACCTTCGGCAGTTCTGTTCCGCTGTCGCCACGTTGTCACGCATCTCACAGAACAGTAAGTTTAATAATTTGCTACTTTTACCTTACGGTATCTATTTGCCCATTTTTGGGCTGCTATCTTTTCCCCTTCTTGGTATTGCATTTTTAATAACGAGAAGTTTAATTAACTTCAGAGATTCATTATAATGCATTAATATGGTGAATGTAATTTCAAATGGCAGGTACACATACATATATTTTATAGTTAACTATCTAAATAGCTATGCCTTGATCGGGTGCTAAATTAAACAACTCGTTCCTTGCGTTCAAAACTCCTTGCTCATAACAGTGCCGCTCTTGCCAAGGAAGGCAGAATTTGAAGATACCACGCGCAATGAGAACACAAAAAGGCGGTACTACAATATTGAGGTGCGAGGATCGCAAAATCATCTACTTGTATGCAGTCTATAACAATGAGATATTTTTATTGTTTATAAAGAATAAATATACTGTGTTAGTCCGATCAATCGTACCATCAAGTCAATGGCAACTCTTTCCCGTAGTCACGTTTCCGGAAAAGCAGGTTCCGAACTGCGATAGGTTTGTTCCAAAAGATATTCAGTTTTAATACAAGTTGAGAGGAATTTGGGGAAACTCATATATTAACAGTAAGTCCTAATTTTTAGATACACCTCGGCCAAACTTTGCACACTGGCGATCTGGCCTAGCTTTTAGACTGTCTTTAGTGGTGTTGAAGAAACTGTTGGAGCTCGAACTAACATCTCTGCAGTCTCATAGGTACTGCATAATTTCCAAACAAATATATCGTTGACCTCATGAATTTACTACAGGACATTGCCAAGTGAAGAAGGTTTCTGTAAGGTTCAAAACAATGCTTTATGATCGAATGCAGGTAAGTTCTTCCTTGTGCTTGCCCACCCAGAGTTCTCAAATAAAGAGAGTCGAGGAATTACAAGCTTACCAATAGTAAAGTGCATAGGTTTCAAATACCTTCTATATTCTTTCTAAATACCTTTTAATATCACTCCGCATTTCTTAAGATTAAAACTCCCACCAAATGAAAGATCTGTTCTTGTGCTGAAAGTTCGTTGTGTTTTATTTTGCCTTGGAAAGAGTGGCGTATTGTGTATTGTCGTGTGGGAGGACGTCACACTACGGCCATCCTCTGGTCCAATGCAAAAACAGTGGAAAAAGTTAGGTAAAGGCTGCTTTTAAAAATGTGGATTTTTATACCCGATATACAGATAGACAGACAAAGATTTTGAAATGTCGGTAATCATTTACTAGTACTTTCGGATATTCAAGTGGAAGACCATTCTCTTGATTGATAGTTTTGTGAAATTCTAGAAAAACTTATATTTGCTTGATAATATTAAGACATTTGATATTCATCTACAACACTTCCCAGGTATCAAATGTCGTTGTCCATTTGCTTCAATATATCTTATCTTACTGTGCTGTGGTTCTTCCCTCAGAGCAAAGAATATTTGCTGTATGAATCGTGCGTTTCCAAAACGTTGTAAGTGTCAAAAACAAAATGTTACAGAAGAAAGGAAAAACACATGTCTATGGAATGAAAATGTATTTATAACCTAAGACAAGATGAGTTCGTTTTCCCACCACAATTGTCAGCGGTAGACAGACGATGTGCTGTGCCATTGTGAAACATGACATTTATAACGTGTTTTTGTAATAAAATGCATTTTACAAACAATGGCATTTACAACGTTTTGGAAATGCACGATTCGTATGGAATCCTAAAATTGTTTAAAAATTTACGGAGTTCGTTTGGAAGACTAAACTTAATTCTAGAAGAGGAAGTTAGCAACATATAATCTGTGTGTTTATCCGTAATGTTGTATGGCTGTAAAACGCAGACACTTGGCTATGCAAACGATCCACAGATAAAAATTTTACACAAAGGGCAATAGAAAGATGAATAAATGCAGATGCAAAAAAAGAAAAATCAAACGTGTTCCGGAGCGTGGTTCAGGAAGCAGCTAGCCGAAGTTTGTCGGAGAGAATGGGGCAGACCTTCATCCAGCAGATAATCGAAAATAGCTGAATATAATAGCACTGATATCGCTCAATAGGATAAAGGAAATCTTAACTAAGCAGGAGAGATACTCAGAGGAAAACACACCCTTTAACTAAAGAGATAAGTTATCAGAGAACAGCACTCCCTTTTAATGATCTTTTAGCTTTTTTACAAACTAATAAATCTTAACACTAGATGTCTCTGACCACAATACTCACGTTTTCAAAGAATTCGTAATTTGAAACTCTATAACTGGTCCAGCAGCTAATGTGCTGGTGCAGCACTACATACGTGAACAACTAAATCAATGGCAGAGTTTGGATTTTCTCGTAGTCTTCGAGAAAATGAATTTTGAGAGAGACATCCATAGGCGAAGTTGTTAAGTTTTCCTTAGAAAAGAAAATGTGGAAATGTACTAATAAAGAATAATTTTGTAGCATGTTCTACCCGTTATAGCTCTTTTCTTTTTTATAGATAGCATCATGTTCCATCTTGGAAGAAAAGCAGAGCAAGAAATGCCATTCTCAGTTCCCGACCAACATCGTATGAAGAGAGAAAGATGTCTGTCTCATCAGTCAAAAACTCAAGATTTGATGGAAAATTCCCTTCTTCTTACCTTTTTTTATAACTCTTTTTTTTTATTCTTCACGTCTGTCGATATAACGATATCTAATCAGGAAGCTTATTTGCTTGGAGAAAAATACATTTCCAACAAATATCATACTTATTCTTTCTTCTAAGATTTCGCTTCTATCTTTGTACTGCTACTTGGTGGCTTCCAGGTAAGATAGAATTTAAATCATTTCGCCTTCAGATACCATATTCCACGAAACTGTTATTGTTTCCATCTACTCACTAGATGGGAACAACAGAAGTTTTTATCTTTTTGGAATTTCTGATATAAAGAAAAGCGGACTGGAAACATAGCTAATGGAACTTCCAACAAAACATTTTACTTTTAAAGTAAGGAGCCGTGAGTTAAAATTCCTCTTTCAGACTTCCTTTAAATTTATCTTAATTTAAGAAATCTCATTACCATATTCAAAGTGCTATTGTGAATTAATGTTTGCTAAGTACCCACTCCCATGTAAAGCTCGTCTGCTACGTTGGGTTGGAATATCAACAGCATCCACACATGAATTCCACTTAATCAACAACTTATAAAATATCAGGACCATATATTGCAACACACATGGAAACTCATAGCTTATCCACACTAATTATTTTTTACGTACAATATTTTTAATTTACGCGCAATACAAGCAACTGCAAGTATGGCCAACGCCTGTTACATGTCTTTGGTATGAATTTCTTCGTTATAGCACTCAGAACTCTCTCACAAAGGAGAGTTTGGTTAATTACAGTGATACCATTCCATATAGCTTGTTGGTACTACCGAATTGGTAGGAATTAAGTCTTCTTATCGGGAAGTTGTTGCTGATTACCACCTCTCCCTGACACACAAGATCTGATTTCCAACACACAAAAGTGATTATAATTTCTTTCATCATTCGTAACCTGGTGTAACAGATTTGGAGGAAAATATATTGCTTTCCATGGTAATTTATGAAATATTGGAGTTACATATGATACGTTGTTTTACCTGGGTTTCACTGACAAAGTGGGCATAACATAGTCTAATAATAATAATAATAATAATAATAATAATAATAATAAAGACAGCGTAAGAGAAAAAGAACGTGTATGTGTGACGACAAAATGTACGTGACGCTGGGTCCCCAAAATGTGAATGTCTTAGTGGGCCGCGGTGGTTCAATGGTTGTGTGCTGAGTTTTTGTGCTAGGACTCGTTGGCTCGATCCCTGCTCATGTCATGTGGGCTTTGTGGCGGACAAACACCGCGTGTGTGTTTTTTTTCCCTTCGGAGTTTTCTCGTTTGCCTGAGTCAAAGCTACTTAAAAGTCTTGAACAAAATTCAATTTCAATTTCTTAGAAGCAAAACAAAAATAACTAACAAAAAAATCTTCCCTGCTGATTGAGATAATACAGAATTCAATGTTAATAACATGAAGTTTCAGAGTTGTTTCGAGTCCTCCGGACCGTAACATGACAACGATTAATCAATAAAACGCTGATCCAGAAAGTGGTTAACGAGTTGTAAATACTGCACTCCCAAGATTGAAAAGAGATACTCTTATGCCTTTGGATGGTGAATTTTGTAACTTGATTAAAAAACTTTTGAGTATTAGATTTTCAAGAGGGAAAGCTTTCTCACAGATGCTCAATATACATTAAAATGGGACGGAAAACGGCAATACATTTTCATTTACAGGTTTTTACAGTATCTGACTCTCAATTCGCTGTCTGAGGACAAGTTAGTGAATTTAAGGCTTCGATTGTCCAGCTCCCACACGAATCGTTGTTTCGCACACGATGTGCTTCGTTCGGTGGAAGAAATATTTCTCTATAATAATCAAACTGTTCGCATACTTTCTCTTTAGTACAACAAATATGAATTCTTTAATAAACGATTTAGGACAAACCTTATTCACACATGAAATCATTGTCAAATTAATAAAATAATTTGACATTTGACGGAAGGTGTTCTTCTTCAACACACACATCGAGCCATTTATCATATTAAAAGCATATTTAATGTAGTTAATTTCAATGATCTTCCATCACAGAGAAACTGGTTTCGACCACGGAACACTGAAAGATTGTAGTGGAACATAGTTATACGTAGGGTGTTTTTTTTACCGATTTTGGGCGGTATACATAGAAATCTCGATATCTTTACCATCTTCAAAGTTGTGGACAATCAACATGGCGACCTTCACATGTACTTTTTTGTTCTTAAATTTCGGTATGTAAGAAATCCTCGTCAAATAGGAACAACAATGTTTGACGTAATCCATGAATGGAAAACCTTAGGCAACAGAAGAATGACCAACACCGTCACAATTTATAAACAAAGAGGTAAAGAAGGTCGAAACCAGTTTCTCAGAAAAGAACTTGAAATACTAATAAAGGAATTTCAAAATAGAATAGAATTGGTATCGGGGATTCTAGGCGTTCATATAAAACTGTGAGTGAACAAAAGTATGTGTGAGATATGGTTGGACGACGTTTATTGATACTTCTGTTGAAGTGCAAGTATGCTCATTTTCAAAACTTATAAAGTTCAATCGCTTTTGGTGAATTTAGCAGAACATATATATCTATCCAACTTATATGCAAGAAAATATAAAAAAGTGATAACACACTGGATAACAAACATCTTATACATTGAGTGAGTGCATCTCCTTAACTATTCTCGTAAAATCTCCGAACTGCAGATAAGTGGACGCGCTCTGCTAAACGATTGTTTAAAGAACAGTCGAATTCGACCTTAGTAATCGCAGGAGGGTAATTGTTAAGCAGTATTTGACAACTTTCTGTAATGTAGCGTTTCGATTGTGAACATCGCACCAGTTTGCTGTAATGTTCGTAACAATGCTGCAACATTTTTAACGTGAGGCCATGATGCTCCGCCATGAACGATACCGTAATTTCTACTTACAAACGGTAAGCTCAATCTGCAAGCTATGAAGAGACTATAACGCCGACGGACATCCATAAAACTGATTCTGTACCTGAGCTTACCGAAATGTGATAGAATGTGTGATCGAAGCATCTGCAAGTAGTTTGTGCATACCTAGCTTTTCCGGTAAAAGTAGCTTATCTATCTTAACTATCTTCTGTTTCTGAATCTCTGTATCATCATCATCATCATCATCATCTTCGTTGTCGTTGAGTCTTTGAAATATTTACCTACGTGTACCATCTAATGCGCGTATGTCACGTGACCGAAGCAATTCAAGGCACCGAAGGTTCCCATGGGTCACTTTTGTAGTAGTTGGTGAAGTCAAAGGTTGTGCAGTGCTTCGTTCTGTGTCTGAAGTAACAAGAAAACATAGACATACAATATCGTCTAATTCGGAAATTTTGCTGTACAAGGTCGAACTGGGCCACGACACCTCGGAAGTAACCCGAAGCATTTGTAGTGCGAAGGATGAAGTTGATCACAGCACAGTAAGCTTCAAGAAATTTTGCTCTGGCTGCAAGAAACTCGACAATCAGCAAAAGTCAGGTACGTCGAAAAACTTGGATTCTGGGACCGTGTGCCCAATGTATAGAGACAAATCCGACCACGAGTACTCGGAGGATAACAGGCGATTTCGGAATCCGACCGTCTAGCGTGGTTCTTCACCTTTAAGACCTTGTAAAAAGCATCCGTAGCTGCCGAATTGTGCTTCACGAATTGACTTCATTCAAGCACAGTGGGAAGTTGACGTACACAAGAAACTCCCAGAGAACCCACTGATCTGCACTTCATAAGAAATAATTGAAGTCTGTCACGGGTAAGGCGATGATTACCATTTCTAATGATTTTGTGCTATACCAGGTGCGTATATATGAAACCGGAATTTATGTACAGAAAAGACACAGTGATTGGATGACAATGCTAAGAACTACTTTATTCGAAGTATTGGCCATCGCTAGCGATACATTTCAGCCATCGTTCCGGCAATGTGTGGATGCCAGATCGAAAAAACTGTGCCTCTTGTGCTGCAAACCAGTCATCAAGCCATTCTCGTACATTTTCGTCAGATGTGAAGTGCTGGTCAGCAAGTGCGTGTCCCATGGATGCAAATAAGTGAAAATCGGAAGACGCCAAGTCTGGTGAGTAAGGCGCATGCGGAAGGATTTCCCAGTGTGGTATTTTATGTGAAATAGGTTAGTTGAGGTGCTGTGGTATTTTATGAGAAGAATTCTTTGACATCGTAATATGCCTTATCCAGCAAATGTTCCTTTAGCTGTTTCTTGAATCTATTTATGTTTTCTTCATTTCTTATATGTGTTGGCAGCTGATTGTATATTTTGACACCCATATGACTGGGCCCTTGTTGAACGAGGGTTAGTGTGGTAAAATATTGAAATTTTTCCTCTTTTTTTCTAGTACCATATTTATGTTTTCTTATAAGTGTATCGTTGTTTATTTTTGTATATAAAGCTATTTCATAAAGATATAAAGAAGGCAGTATTCTGTATTGTTTAAAGAGTTCTTGGCAAGAAGTTCTTCTGCTAACTCCGGCGATGATTCGCAGTGCCTGCTTTTGTTTAGAGAATATTGATGCTGTTGCTGATGCATTGCCCCAAAATATGATACCATAACTTATTATTGGATAAATAAGTCCATAATAAACCTGTATTAATGCGTTTATACTTAATGTCTCTTTTAGTATTCTTAGAACAAACAATTTAGAATTAAGTTTGTTTTTTACCTGGGCTATGTGGCTGTTCCATTTAAGATTTTCGTGTATTTTTCCTAAAAACGTTGTTTCGGTGTTTATGTTTACATTTAAGAAAGCTGCGTGATTTTTAATATCTTTTATTACAGTATTTTGTTTTGTATGGAAGAGTATGTATTGTGTTTTTGTGTCATTTAGTATCAGACTGTTACTGTCGAACCAAGTTTTAGTTTGTTCTAATATTCTACTAATATTTGCGCGTAAGTCATTAATATCCTTTCCTTTAACAATGATACTCGTGTCATCAGCATATAGAATTACCTGTGTTATGTAGGTAGGAAGATCATTTATGTACAGTAAAAATAATGAGTCCTAAAATCGATCCCTGTGGAACCCCATGTTGGATTGTCATTTGTTTTGAAATATGTTTTGTCTCTTTCCCTTCTGTAATGTTCGTGATTTCAACTGCTTGTTTTCTGTTTGTTAAGTAGGATTGGAGCAACTGTAATGCCTTTCCTCTAATCCCATAATGTTCCAGTTTTTTAAGCAGTATTTGGTGATTTACAAGATCAAAGGCCTTACTAAGGTCATAGAATATACCAAAAACTAATTTCTTTTCATTCACAGCCCGTAGAATATAGTCAATGAAGGTGTAAGTTGCAGTTGTTGTGCTTCTCTGGGGAAGAAATCCATGTTGTTCTTTGCAAAATATGTTATGTTTTGTTAGAAATCCTATTAATCTTTTTTTTATTAGTTTTTCGAGAATCTTACCAAATATAGGAAGTAAAGATATAGGTCTGTAGTTTTGTACAATCGATTTATCTCCTTTTTTGTAAATTGGTACTATTTTTGCTACTTTCAATTGGGACGGGAAGGTACCATTGCTCAGGCATTCATTGTATAGGTAAGTTAGAATAGGTGTCAGGCATATGTTATTTTGTTTGATTATTTTCACTGGGAATTCATCACTTATTGATTTAGTTTCTTTGAGACTTTGAATTTCGTTAAACACTTCACTTTCGGTTATAGGCATAATATATATAGTGTTCGAATTCTGGAAAGTATTTGTTTAAGGTTTCGCTTACTTGTCGCGGGTCTTTTATTATTGTTCCATTTATATTTACGTTTATGTTAGGGTGTGTTCTTTTGTCTTTAATTTGGGTATTTTCTTTTACAACATTCCAGATCATCCGTGTTTTGTTGTTACTTCGCATGATTTTATTAGTGTAGTAGTTACATTTAGATTTTTTTATTTGCTTTTTATAACATGCTAAAAAACGTTTCTTATGTATTTCATCAAC
>JAGDQP010014839.1:31557-44173 GCA_022664845.1 Lepisma saccharinum | reverse complement strand
TAAAAGTGGATCGTTAAGCCAATATATTGGAGCGAAAGAGTTTAATATAATTCTGCTATTTTTTGTAAAATTTAGACCTGCCAACCGAGTGTCTGCATAGTAAAATCATGAGCCTAAATCACATCCCTTTTTTCTACGTGATTCAAACATGACTTTTTGCGAAAAATTGCGGATTTTGGGCTTAAATATCTCAAATAGATCCTCAGAGCCATTTCCTTCAAGATATCTGATATCTGTCCTATAGTATATACGACTGAACATTTGCAAATAAGTAGAATCATCTTGCCGAGAAATTCATATTTTCTTCGAGAGAATGTGTACATGGATACAACTCTAAACAAAAGTACATCAAAACAGTGTGACAAATAACTGTTTAAAGAAAATAACCAACTCCAGGACGAAATCCACCATATAACAGAAATGTCGAATACGACATGGAAATGTCTAGTAATATTACAATGAACATTATAAACATTTCCGAATCCAAGAATATTCTAACAACAAATCCTTAGAAATTTCTCGAATGTTTTTCAGATCTGCATTATGAGTATTATTGAGCTTTACTATATATTATTATTATTTAGATTGTTGGTTAGTCAACAGTTATTTTCTATTCTTAAGTTTCGTCCAATCACAATTATTCTTCAGTGTGTTGCTGCACCCAAGAAGTTAAATCATGAAACTATATATTCTCCTCTATTTTTTTAATGAATTCTGAATTGTTTATAATTTTTGTCGGTAAAAAATGATTGGAAATTTCCGTGGACCAAGTTGTTTAGTTTCCTTGACCTTTCTCTTTAAAAACAATCTGAAAATTTCAACAGTATAACGAAATAATGAATATTGTCAAGATACTGAATTTTCTATAGTTTCTAATAGTTTTTTTTTCTACTAATCTTCTGTTTATTTTGTATTTTACAGAACTTGGTAATAAAAAATGGGTCTCAACTTTTTGAGTGGTGGGTTAATCCACCTTTACAACCATTGTCGAAAATGTATATTTTTAATTACACAAATGTGGATGAATTTTTAAATGGAACTGCCAAACTAAAAGTGCAGGAAATAGGACCTTTCACATATAGGTTTGTCTAGTCATACTTTTCATTATATTTGATGTTTTCTTTTCAAATTGTTTCTTGACAGGGAACAGGGAGCATGGTAAGGATGAATGCAACTGTTAGGAGGTTTATTTCCATTAATATAATGTCCTAAAAGTTGCCAACCGCTAAGGAAAGACGGTAAATGGCGAACACCTATAAACCTAACATGACTACAGAGAAAAACTAATTGCCCAATTAAAAAAAATAGACCGTCGAAAATTGACTTCAAAATGTTTTTCTTTAATGTGTTTATTAAAATTATATAAAGGTTTTAATTTTAGTTACCCAATTACATATATATGGGAAATATGTATGTAACGGCCTGATGCACCAATTAAAAAACAAAGGAACATTCAATAGCTCCCAATGTTTACTTCATGATAAAACAATTTCCTGGGTAAACTGGCAACAAAAGTTTTTTTTGACAAGCTGCAAATGTATTTATAATTTTGTAAATTATAGTTTTATAAATTATAATTTTGTAAATTGGGTAGCTATATTTAAAACCTTTATATAATTTTAATAAACGCGTTCAAGAGCAGTTTGAAGTCTGTTTTAGGCACCTTAATTTTTTTGAATTGGACAACTAGTTTTTCTCTGTAGTCATGTTTCTTAATAAGATATATTGCACTAGCTGGGTCCCCCAAAAATATAGATTTGTTATCAATGAGTTTTAAGATTAAAGAACTGTAAGTAGGCCTATATTAGGATATTTTCATTAGTATCAATTATTCAATTCGTAACCCGATTTGTTGGAAGTTATCTAACTTTCGCATTCTCATTGCCTTTAAAATTATGTATGACTACATCCCCATCCGTGCTACGTAATAAACCTTATTATGATATACCTTGGAGGTGTACTATGTAACTTTTCCCAAACCCTAGCTCAGTTCATAGATTTCCTGATTTGAGCACGCTCTTTCACATTTTTCCTGATATAGGATTATGTTATCCGTTGCCAATACTTCTACAAAACAAACAATAATATGGTTGTGTATAACCACATGGAGAGCATGCTTAAAAATACAAAGCTATAAACTGAGGCCAAGTTTGGTAAAGAATGCAACATTGTGCGGTTTACCTCCGAGATAGACTACAGATATATATTTGATTTTCCAATTTTGCTGTATAATTTTACCAAACGAGCGAATGTAATGAAACACACTGTGGCTTGCCAATTTATGTAACGCAAACATTTTGCTAAAGTTGAAAGACATTCTCCATTGCCTACCTGGAAGCCATTACATAGTCTTGCCATAAAACTTGTCCAATGTTATTGATAAAAGTGAACTAATAATTTAGCATACTATGGAATATCAATCAACATTCAAAGGTAAGGAGATCAATATTAAAGAGATTTTACTAAACAATGATCTTAGTGATGTTAACATTGTCTGCAAATTTATGTTGGAATCAGACATGTTTAATTTCGAATATTTCTTTTATAATTATTTCAGAGATATAGTCGGGATTTGAATCCATATTCATATTAGGTTGGAAATATCTGTTCTTATATTGGTAAGCGGACTGTCCAGAATATTAATAAAACGATAAACATTATTATGTTATTTCATGGGCGGAGCTCGTGAAATTAATTTTACAGTATTTTCAAGGTAACAAATGTTACTAATATCTGAAAATAAATGGAATACTTGCTGTTAAAGCCCACTACATGATTTATAATTTGCCATCTGATTTTGTAGCTATAATTAATATACTTCAGGCACAGTTTAGATACTATCCCGCTATTTGTACGCATATTATTAAGTATTAAGGTTAACATTAAAGTTAACATCCAAGAACGTGAAACACTCCATAGAATGATGATAATCTGCTCACAAAGTAAACATTTGATGTCATGTAATGTGGACATCATAAAAAATTACAAAAATATACATGTATATTTTATTACACTTTGTTTTATCTATAAAGGTTAGCCAAACTAATAACAACTGATATTCTGAACCACATCGAACTGAAATTCGCCGTGATTACAAGATAAACTTAGGTAATTCAAAGTGGAATGTCTTCAATTCATGAATATCGATAAGATCAGGATGACCATCTATGTAATGTCATGTCAATTTTGGTAAATGAATCTTTAATGCACAAATTTCAAAAACATTATGCTGATTATCAGCAATTAAAGATCAAATGGACATTAGGCAGTAAAATGAAAAGGTTATATAGGGCTAAGATCCGGTGACTTTGCTTGCCATAGCAGTCTTCGGATCAGATGCTCATTTCAAGTACCAAGGATCTGTGCGAAGGGGAATTATCGTCTGTCAAAATGAATCCTTTCTCCTTTTCGATGTGCATAAGATCTAACAAGACGATGTCACCTCTATATCCCTGAGCTGTCATTGAGTCTAAACAGGAGCACATACAGTTCCATATATCTTTTAAAAAGAAATCCAAGCTCCCAAACAGGCACACTTGCACCTTCGCATATTTATCTTTTAACCATGTTAAACGGATGGTAACGTAACCCTGCTTCTTGCCAAGCCAGTCTTCATCAAGGATCACTGTCCAGAAACAATCGAAACTCATTAGGGAAGAATACTGACTACCCAAGAATGGACATTGAGCCACGTTGGTCTCCCTTCTGATCAGTGGTGTGGCTATGGGAACCAGATGGTGCATTGCCCCCCTTTACAGCTGCAAGTTTTGCCCTTCAAACGAAAAGAAATATTACTGTAGTTTCTGTTCGCTCTATTGACATCTTACCACTGAGGAATGAATATGGAATCAAAGGAAAACAAAAAATGAATATAAATAAATAGTTCAAAAATTAAAATAATAGAAAAATAGCAGTAAATATCCAAAAATCTACTTTGATATTTTTGTTATAGACGTTTACTTGAAACATTCAAGCTGTGGTGTACATGAGAACATCAAGATGACTTTTAAATATTTAACCTAATTACCGCAGTTACTTTGTCTGCTATTGGGCTTATTGATACTTAGAGTTGAATTCGAAATCGTTTTCGAAATTAGAAAAATTTCTGATCCGGGTGAGTATCTAAAGTCCATCCATGGGTTCTACTTTACACATATGGGACCCAGTATTTTATATGTTTACGTTGTCGGAGATTGGAAATTATATATAAAAACGACATTTATTATAACTAACATTAGTTTTGACAACATTACAATCAGTAAATAAAGAATTATGACTACAAGTAACTCCATGTTTGAAAGTTTAGACTTTTAATCGAAGTTTGTATGAAGAGATGACCTATTCGCAAATTATACAGTATATTGGACTTAACGCTCCTTTTCATGCTACCAAAACCATTCTTTCGATTTTTGAAAATTATTGAAAATTTATTAGACAGTATTATTAAAGACAATATTACAATTTTAGAAAGTAAATAATGCTTATGGAACTATCTGATATGAAGTTTAAAGTGTTTTAAAGAATTCAATTATAGCATAATTATTTCACTGCCAAACTTATGGCTTCATAATTCGCTGGCTATTAAATATCTAAGCTAGAATTGAATTCTTAAAAATATTTTTAACTTCACATCACCACCATAAGCACCACGCAGCCAAATTCCAAAATTGTAATATTGTCTTGCTTCTTTCAATAATTTTCAAAAATCGAAAAAGCAGTGGGGAGTATGAAAACAAGTGTTAAGAGTAGTCATTATTTCTCCATGTCAAGACTGTGGATTCAGAAGGAATTATATATAGTCAGAGATATATTACCGAAAGTCAGATGTGATACTTTTGTGTGAAATATGTCCGAAGATCCAGCAATTGTGTTCAATAGGCTAGTATCATAGACTTGGCTTTATTTTAGTTATCTTTCGGTTCAATTGAGATAATGAAGCTACGAAACATAGTGTTTCATAGGATGACATTTAGATAGATTCCAGGATCGTCATAACGAAACCTTTGTTTACATTTTATCATACGTTAGGTTGATTGATATTCAAAAGATAAAGTAACCACAAATTCGTATCAGTTTCTTCCCGACTTCTACGTATCGCGAATAAATAAATACACATTTTGTAGCGAAACACAGTTCCACTAACCGCGGACAGATGGCGTTGGAGCATGCTCAGGATCTTTCGCTCTGAACGCCCGTGGTTATTACTTATTATGTTATAATTGAAAGTTGAAGTGTTACGCATTAAAATTTCAATTGTCTTCTATTGAAAGCTGGTAAAGAGGAAAATGATGTGAATGCTTCATAACATATTAATTTTCTCTTAGGCAAAAATACGAACATAGAAAATTTATACGAATCGATCCAGTACAAATAGCTGGGCGACGGCGACTGAACAAAGATTTTTTAGACTATATTAATATATAGATATTTCTGGTTTAAAATAATCCAAATTTGAACATAAAAATTCTAATTACATTATTGATCAAAATTAAAAATGGTAATAATTTACGTATTTCATTGTTATTAACAATGAATTGAATATTAAATGAGGTGTTTGGGGGTACATAAGGGGATCTTTGCAAATTTCAGATATTTTTTTAATAAAATTTTGGCGTTGCCACGAATCTTCATGCTAAATTTCAGCTTTCTAGGCCTACGGGAAGTGTCTTAGAAGCTCCTGGATGGACAGGCAGACACAGAAATTAGAGATTTAATATTTATACAGAAGATATATTATTGTTGCAACTTAGAAGCGCATGTAAAATAATGTTTTACGTAAGGAAATAAATTTAACAAATAGCTGGTTATTCCTGGCGCGGAAGCTTAACATGTTAAAATATGTACCAACTCATGACTAAGTGAAGGCAATGACAGTTGAGGTAAACGACGTCACAATGACAATTCAAAAACAAGTAGACAGTCACATGAGGTTAAAGAACGTTGGTGAGGAAATTATTGGAATAAACATATTTACGCATAAATACTAGCAACCAGTAATCCTCGCTCTTAGAAACTAACTAGACACACTGGAGCTTACACCTTAGAGAGCTCGTCGATTTCAGGAACCATTCATGTAAGTTGTCTTTGTCCTTTACGGACTGCTTTTGCCTTTAATTATTCATAGTTTGTGAAGTTCTCTCTCACTTATATATTTTAATGTTATTTTGATATATTTGATTTTTAAACGATGAACTTAACCGCAAGTATCAGCTATTTGAAATTTCTTTGTTATTTAAATCGAAACTTTGTATTTTGTATTTCTGCACAATTACATCCACAACTCAGATTTTAGAATCAGGCTTTGGTCTCTGATTTACACATTCATGAATAATAAACTTCATTCAAGGATGAGTATCTGTTGAGCCATTAGCTTGGCCTGGATATAACAATTAGTTCGTTCAAGTCTCTATCGTATTTGTTATATTCAGGACAATATTTCAGCTACGCAGAAGAATGTTCCGTATCACCTTGTAATAATTCGGAACTAGAACTCCTCCACCCCGAGGAGTACAATATTTTATCCATCCAATAACAATAGAAGTATAGCAATTCAAAAGCATGGTGCAGCTATTCTGCTTCTGTTCTGTATCGTAATTTAATAGTATAAACACTAATCACTTACTTTGGATGCTTCAGCAGAAATGTGTGATAATTTATTTTCAGCTATGGCACGCGTAACGTCGAGTCAGACTCCATGCTTCATCAGCAAAATCTAATTCTTCCAATTTTGAAACAGAAATATTGAGTTTTCAGACCACTTCGGTTTCCTTTTACTTATTTTAATTCATGAGAAATTCTAACGAATCAGTCAATAATATATTCGTCTTAATTGTTCAGGACTACGTTCCACTAGCTTGTCAATGCCTCGAAAGTAAAAATCGCTCGACTCGAAGAATTTATCTAACCACATTTTCAGCACCTCGTTCTTGTTGAAGGAAACACAACGAAAACTATTGGAAAACGACCGCAAAAGTGATAAGACGGCGACACTAGATCAGAAGAATACGGTGTTGGCGGTAGAAGACTGAGTTCTTAAATAGCAGTTTTGGTCTAATTAGCAACGTAGTGGTGAACGTCGTAGTGACGCCAAACGTGTCTTTCAGATGGATTGCCTGAGTAGAAGTGTGCATAATCGGCTTCATTTAATGGTTCCCAGATGTATTCAAGATCAAACTTTCAGATCAATTTTGAAACAGGAAATAATAATATACGTCATCCCCCACCTCAAATTTTGTTTCGAAACTGGAAACTGGTGCCGTAAAGTCGGCGCGACATCAGTTTGAATTCCGCCTCCACCCTCAAAGTCGAACTTTGCAGCTGTTCGAAAAGGGAGGCATTAAATTTTATGTCTGGAAACTGGCGCCGTATACTCGACGTGACATCTATTTGAATTCTACCCCGCCATCAAAGTCGAACCTGCAGCTGTTCGAAAAGGTAGTAATTAAATTTTATGTGTCTCGAAACTGGTGCCTTAAAGGCGACTTGACATCTGTTTGAAGTCGCTCCTCGAAGAAAAAGTTCGGAGTTGATAATGAGACCGCAGTTGCACGGTCGAATTTGAACACGTGTTCGAAGGCTCACTAATAGGAGTCCCTATTCGAATGGTTCGAGATGCTAGTCGGAAGGAAAAAGAAAAGAGAGAAAATTCAATTTGTAGTCTGTTTCTAACTTGCAGCAACTGCTTCATACTTTTTTGTTTTTCTTTTTTTCTTTACCTTACTTTATTTCGTAGGAGCTTGGAACATGTTAGTTTCGTTTTTGCTTTCTTGCAGTGAAGTTGGTAGTGTGTGTTACGGAAGACAAAAGGCGTAAGATTTAACATTTAAGGTAAGAAAATCTTAGAATTACATATAGAAAGTGGATAGAACAAGTTCATTACTTTATGTGATGTAAGAAACGTAATAAAAGATAGTGTGTTTAAATGGAAATGGTGTAGAAAAGTTGCATTTATCGTATTGAAGCAATTTTTCGGAATAACGCGAAAGTTCATTAATGACGAAGTGTAAAGAACTATCTGTAAAGGTAAAGGAAGGAAGCGGGTAGCGTTAAGTTGAAAGCACCATTGTATGATACAGGCGGAAAATAGAGAATCCGGGAAGGAGACTGCCAGGACCCAAGTTTTATATTTCAATACAGACAGAGAAAGAAAACGACCACAGCCTTACCTGAAAATACTACCTTGGTACATAGCTGGGAAATAAGGACTACGCGGAAGCCTGTCAAGGGTTCCATATAGAAGTAGTACCTGTAGTAAATAATGGAGTCTGAACCACTTTACTTAAAAGACTGCAATGGGAATATGAAGTGATCGTATAGAACTTTTTGAGATGACTTTGGTTATAGATGTTGCAGGTGTAGTGTGTTGTTTAAATATATAGAATAACTTCGAATGGACTCTACAAGGCACTGGGAAGTTTGGAATCATGGTTGCGTTAAAGAAAAAAGAACAGGAAAACAGCAAAGACCCAGGACCCATTTGAGTCAAAGCGCGTATTTGGACTTTGTAAAGATATTAAGTTGATAATACGAATGCAATTCAAAGGGCTAGGAAACTACACTAAGACAATGCCGTACCATGACCCTCGATCGACCCACGCGACCAAAATTACCCGAAAAACGTAACTTTGCAACTATACACACAAGAGGAACGCGAATAGTCTCAAATTCAAGGGAGTAGGAACCAACACGAAGACAATACCGTAACATAACCCTCGAATGACCCACGCGACTCGAAGTGACCTAAAACAGCACTTTGGCAACTGTACGCACTAGAGGAACGCGGGTGGTCTCAAATTCAAGAGACTAGGAAATTACACTAAGACAAACCCGTACCACGATCCTCGACTGATCCATGCAACCCAAAGTGGCCGAAACAGTACTTTTGCAATTAGACGCACTAGAAGAACGCGAGTGGTCTACAAATGACACGAATACAAACACGCACCCTAAGACCCAAGTGATCCACGCGACCCAAACGCACCCAAACAGTAGCTTTTCAGCTATATGTACTAGAGGAACGCCAGTGGTCTCCAATTCAAGGGACTAAGAAACAATGCTAAGACAAACCCGCACGCTAAGATCCAAATGACTCACGCGACCCAAATGGATCCAAAACAGTACCTTTGCAACTATACGCACTAGAGGAACGCGAGTGGTCTTAAATTCAAGGGACTAAGAAACAACTAACACAAACCCATACCTGAAGACTCAAGTGATCCACGTGACCCAATGACCGAAAACAGTAATTTTGTAAGTATACGTACTGAAGGAACGTTAGTGGTCTAGGAAATAACACTAAGACAATTCCACACCCTAAGACGCAAGTGACTCACGCGACCCAAATTGACCGAAAATACAAAATTTTGAACGAGTAATCCTACAGACTCTAGATCCATACCATTTTGAAACATACCTTAAGATATCCAAAGACATATACGACAGTCATTTCGAACCCTACCCCGTAGAGTCCTAAAAAGTCAACTTTCTTAGGAGAAATCCTACAGACTCGAGACTCATACTATTTTAAAGGTTAGACCTTAAGATATCCAAAGAAATATATGACAGGCATGTCGGACCCCTCTCCATCCTTGATGCCTAAAAGCCAGCATTTTAGGAAAAATTCTACAGGCAGGAGTCTCATACCATTTTAAAGCTTGGGTCATAAGATATCCAAAGTAACATACGACAGCTAGGTGCAACCCTACTCCCACACACAACTTCCTCCCTAAATGACTAACTTTTTAAATAATAGACTTACCTAGTAAATAAGTATATCCTGTGAAATACTAAGAAATCCTGTGTCATGAAACTATGTAGAACCTTCTTTTTCATCCTTAGAAACAAGACGTATGAAGTGAAGTGGTAACGTACCCTAGCAAAAATTAAAATCTTTTTAATCCGGTTTGAACGATGGGAGAGGTAGATGCTCTGAACCGCGCTTGCGTGACTAGTTCTTTAAAGCTAATAACATACTCTTCTGAAAACATTGAAAAGACTAATCTAATTTGATTCGGTTTGGATGATGGGGTGGTAGACGATTAGAACGGCGCATGCGTTTTAAGATTGATATATACCATACCCTTCTTTCGAGAGTTAATTCAAAGTTTGAACACTAACTAGTGTATACTCCAAGTTGTTTTTGTGTGATATTAAGTATTTGTCTCCCTTGTTACAGATCGCTGATTGAATATTCTTCAGAAGTTGTGCTGAGCTATGAGCCATGTAAGTTTTGACTTATCATTCTTAAAATTGTCTAAAAGAAGGAAAGAGTCTCACGTTCAAAATTTGTTACAAGTAAAGATTGAATATAAAGTTACATACATTCGACTTTTCTTTCAAATTAAAATTGAAAACAAATGTTAAAACCTTTTGTTTTATGTTCATAGAAATCAGTAAAACGCTTTCTCTGTTTAAATAATATTGCTTTTGACTATGTTAAATATATGTGCTAGCCGTGTTTTGCTTAATTGACTCAAAATGTGTTTCTTTCTTAAGACGTTGTCGCTCGCTTGCTGATTAAACGTAGTGAAACTATGTAAGTTACGCTTTTTCATTTAGAACTAAAGAAAATTTTTCATTGACAACATAAAAAATTTTGTTACGAAGTCTTAAAACTTTTACTTCCAAAAGTTTGAACGTAACGATGAAAATTTTGTTACACAATTTTGAGAAAACTGTTTCCTTAAAAAAGTATTTGCTACTAATATAAACGTTTTAGCGCATGTTGAAGCAGTTTTTGTTTACAACTTATAGAAATCAGTTCGTTTAATAACGTTTCATTTACAAGTTAAAAAATTGTCGCTTTGTTTGTTAGCACGTTTCAGCTTGAACTATGTAACTCAAATACTTTTCTGTCTGTTGCAGATTCCATACCATTTCATTGGAACTTGAATTTGTGTGTCGATTTAGAAGTTGAGAAATCAGGGCAAGTTTTTAAAATGGCAAGTGAACTTGTGTAATGTATGAACGATTGTACTTCTGAATAATTTTTGTTTCTCCACTTCTTTTAGAAATCAGTTTTGATTTTGTAATTTTGTTTCATTTTCGAAATCGAGAATTTGTTTAGTTAGAAAATAACTTTTCTTTCTTACAACTGAAATTTTACGTCCTGAATCACTTTTGTTTTAGATAATGTTTTTACTTACGAAATAACTTTTGTTCCTAACTGAAAGTACTTGCACTTTTGTTCCTTACAACGGAAAAATAGTTTTTCATTAAACGAAGCAAAAAAAATTGTGGTTTGAATCACTTTTGTTGCACACACAATTCATACTTATAACACTGCATATTTCATATCTTGTCATTAGAACATTAAAATTCAAACTATAAGAACACACGTTTTCTTCGCTTTTGAATATTGGTCTTAATATCAGAACCATGATGAAGATTGTGAAGACCATGAATGAATTTTCTGAAGACCGTTTGGACACGAATGAGGGTCTACTCCAGGCGTGGCAATGGTTGTGCAATCTTCAAGCGAAAGGTTATCGTCGAACTAATATTGGTGTTAGTAAAATTTGTGTAGCCTGCTTGGCAGAGATGTGTTGAGAAAGTGTCAGGGAGATTGTAGAAGCTTGTCGCAACGCGTCAGATGTACTCGATCTCTCTGACATAGCCCCTCGTAGATTTGCGGGTAGTCTCGCTGGATGATATTAGCCCCGACCAGTGTCATCTTGAAGAGATCATGAAACGTATTAGTGATATTCATATGGAAGAGGAGGCACAAATCCCAATACATGATCTAAGGCCTGATAACTTATTGTGTCGAGCAGATCATGGACTATATGATAAACGACATTAATGTTGTCCAATGGCGGGATTGGGTACCTCCTAGAAACTTATACGGTGCCTGACACCAAGGTGCCAGTACTAATAAAGGTAGTGGTAGTGAAAATAGTATTAACGTCTCTACTAGTTATAATAATTTTGAGATCGTAGCAAGGCGTAATCGGATGTATCCCTATTGGGAATAGAGGACAGAGAGAGCATAGTGGCCCAGCAGAATATAAATGCGGGGGACGTTGAAGCGAATGTGTTCATCCTCTTTTCCTTCGCTTTGGATAATATCATTCCGGATGTTCGACCCGAGGCATATATTGGGTTAACGATTGATAGTACGAATTCTACGGTCAATAGAACAATGTACGTCTCGTGGAGAAGACGGGATAAGTTGACGCAAGATGTAATTTGACGCAGAGTAACGAAACCTTTCTTTTAAGCCAGCTGAGCATAAAAGTACATTTTATGGATCCACTCAAAGAAAGAGGACCATACAACAAGAGTGTGCAAAACATCATTACATTAACATCCTTTATCGAAAAATACATTTTGTCGCCTACAACCGACCTTTACTGTGTTCCTCAGAGCTTGGTTTTAGCCAAGGCTACCTCCTTATTCGTTAAAGGAAGCCAAAGATATGTGTCAGGCAGCAGGAGTTGACGTTGAGAGACTGACAGGATTCTGTTGACGGATCCCCAACAACACCATTTATATACATAAGGTAAATTATATTTCTAACCTGTATTCAATTTATACAAAATCTTATGACTGAAAGTATTTACTCTCAGCATTAAACAGTTGGCAACATGACATAAATAATATCAAAATCATTCTATAC